>JAEIGD010000217.1:0-103353 GCA_018903425.1 Zaprionus nigranus | reverse complement strand
TTTTTAGTACTTTTGGTCTTGTTTGATATAAATTTTGGGTTAGCTCCATTTAAGTAGTTTCTGCGGAATCCTAAATAAATTTTATGTACTGGAGTCGATGATCAGCAACAACCCACCACCCCACCCCGAACGAGCTTAGGGAACCGGGGGGGGGAGGATTCCGATCGCTGAGTACATTCGACTTGTGAACTTCCCGTTTCACGCGGGGGAAACCTTACCTCACCGGTCCCGTCACAGGTAAGGTTTTTAATGCTGGCGCCCAGCATATGGGAGACTCTGTTTGCATCTAAGGGCGGCTTTTAAAAAACTTTAAATAAGTTACCCAATGTCCCCGGTTTAGCCACGTTCGGTCGGGTCTTCACATGGAAGGATTTATGGCGCCCAAGGGGAAAAAAAAAAAAAAAAAAAAAAAAAAAAAAAAAACGTGTCATGAGCTCTGTCTTTGCATTTAAAGGACTAAATAATACCTCCACGTCCAAGTTTTTAGCCACGTTTGGACGGTTGTCACATAAATAAATTTTTAGGCTTCCATAAAGAGTGTGAAGCCTTTACGTCGAATAAATAGTTTGGTTGTTTTACAGCTAAAGGAGATTTCCCCACACACACCTTTTTGTGTAGAGTTAAAAAGTTTTTCATGCGTGTCTTGCCATCTGACGTCGGGAAGATAATCTTGTCTAGCTTCCGGTGATACAGTTACATTCGGTTAGATTTGTTTTTACGGTCTACGAGTGTTTGATAATTCTGTATTAGGATTACCTTCCGAGAAACCATGATTTTTCTTTTCCGATATGAAAAAATAGCAATGAACATCAGCTATACATATAAGTATCTATATATATGGATTTCCTTCTCTGCATTGTTGCTCCTTGTTTTTTTTTCTTCGGTTAGGTCTAGGAAATACTATTGTTTGATGTAGCTATCGGTTGTGAAATACTGTTATACCCAATTTCGGAATAGTTGATGTCAGAGCATTTATTGCCTACCAATACTGATTGCTAGTTTGACATATTTTTCTTTCGCTTCTAATTAAATAAGTGTGAACCTTAGTACCATAACATTTGATTGGGGTTATAATTTAATTTGTTTTCGTTAGAAGTTTGGTTTAGTTGTTGTCATGGAACTCGTGGATCATGCTGCTTTTGCATACCCTTGCCGAATAACTTTTACTAGATAGACGGCGTAAATCCGAAACCAAAAAACCTTTCGTTAAGTCCAGATAGCCGCTATAATAAACACTGCTTTTATACAAACTGCATCTTTGTATTTTAATTGTACTAGTCTCATTCAGTTGCCAATATGTCATTCGGGAAACCTTTGTTATGGAACATGCCTGTCACAAACAGCCCTCGAGACACCCACCCGCCAACTCCTTTGGCCGGTACCGATGTAGAATGTGCTATCTGTAATCACAAGTTTATGTACAACACGCACCCATGCTACCCCTTGGCATGTTTGGGGCTGTCTTTCGCCAAACTTTGGCCTAGAAAATTGGATGAGGCTTCAGCTCCTTGGTAGCGCTATTCTTGTAATGTCGCCATTCAACCTAACGATCCTAAGCTGGTCGCCCAGTAACCCCTTTATCTCAAGTACCTCAGTTAGATCCACTCGTGGTAGACAACGCAGGAAGGTCTTTTCTTACTCAACTCGCCCACCGCAACAACGAGTGTGATTATACAGTTATTCAAACCATGATCGAACAAACTGTGTCTCTGATTATTGTCGTCTTTGAACATCCAAACAAATCAGTTGATGTTGAAGTCCCGTCTGTTCCCGTGCGAGAAACTCCGTCTCCCGTAACTTCATCCCTGTTCACCCGTAAGACTGTTATTATTGCGAAATGGAAAGTTTTGCATTTCAAGATGGATGTCCAGAAGGTTTGTGGGGTGGAAGAATTCATATATAGGGTAAAAGTCACTAACCAGATGAAAACTTTTGGATATGATTTCTCAAGGCCGTGAGCAAACATGTACCAAGCGCTTTGCAGCCAAAGCCCGAGATTGACATGGATACCACAAGCAAGTCAACCGCATAGTTTGGTCTGATTTCTGCTCTGCTCTTCGCCAACACTATAAAGATTATCGCTCAGTTTTTATGTCTGGGGGGTTAATACGATCCGCGCGTAAGCAAAGTGTGGAAAACCTTTCTCGGCGATAGAAAGCGTGGCTTCGCCTATCGATAAATCTTCATAAAATAGCAGAAGAAGAATGGTTCGAACTTCTTAAAAATAATTTCTTGCCTGACCCGTCAGAAATTCCTAGTATCAACCTGTACATTCTGTGGGACATTTGCGTCGCCTTTGTGCAGATAGTAGTATTTTTTCGTACGAACCAACTTCCCCGTCGAGCGTGAGCAAGTACGAAAGTCAAGCCTTTTACTCCTCCAGACAAGTTCACGCCCTTGAAGAATCATGTTCTGACCCTGAAGAAGTTAGTTGTAGCTCAACATGATCTCGAACTTGCTGCTCTTCGTAACGCCCGCAAAAACTTCAGTGCTGGAACCGCATGAGCTTGGTCACATTTGGGAGAATTGTCTTGCGTCTCGACGTATCTTTGCTTTGGTTGTGGTAAACTTAATGTTTACAAACCACAATGTGAATCTGTTTTTGCAAAAACTGTCGAGAAAACGCGTCGCACAGGAGCACCCAAAAACACCCGGATGCCCCCGAAAGCAAATTTTGAAACTTGCTAAGCCCGAACAGAGTGCAACATCGGATTCGTCTGATCCCGTATTTCTTTCGGTTGAGCAACCCTCTTTATCGTCTACTACTGTTCCTCTTTATCATCGCTCGTATGAGGGAGAGATTGAAAAACTATTTAGAAATTAAGAATCGTCTCTTTAGTCAACCCATTAGTAATCGCGTTCGCCGATTAAAAAACTTATTATGCTAAAATTAAACAAAACAAGAAGCTCATAATATCAACTATCTTTAATAATAATCAAGATTTACGTAGCTATGCAGAAGTTTCGTTTCTAGACTTCACAGAACTTGGTCTGTTAGATATGGAGTGAATATCAGTTGCATAGGTTCCACTCTTGCTGCTAAAGACTTCTCAGCGATTCCACAATATAAACCATTGAAGTCGCATGTGAACACAGCAGGAGGAGAAAAACAAAATATTATCGGAGTTTTTGGACGTTGAAGTATCATATAATAATTTGGTCAAACCAATCAAACTATATGTTATTCCGTCAATAAAACAAAAACTTATCTTGGGTCACGATTTTTGGAAAATATTTCAGCTTGCTCCCAATATCATTGGCGCCCTTGATTCACCCTCCGCTTCGTTAGACTCACCGATCCAAATTCTTATCCATTGAGCCCCCAGCAGCTTCATCAGCTCGCTGTTGTTAAAGAGTTGTTTCCCAACGCCTTAAAGAAACTTGGCCGAACTTCGCTATATCGAACATAATATCGATGTAGGAGAAGCAAAGCCCGTCAAACAACGCTTCTATCCCGTCAGCCCAGCCGTTGAAAAGTTGCTTTATGACGAAATCGATCGAATGTTAGCTGGATGTTATAGAACCCTCTGTTAGTCCTTGGAGTTCCCTATGCGTCTCGTGGTCAAGCCTAACAAAGTTCGCCTTTGTCTTGATGCACGTAAGCTTAACGATGCTACCAAGAAGGACGCATATCCTCTGCCTAGCATTGATGGAATCTTTTCACGTTTGCCTCGTGCTAATCTCATTACTAAGCTTGATTTAAAAGATGCTTATTGGCAAATCCCGTTGTCACCTCAAGCTAGCCTTTAACAGCCTTACAGTCCCTGGTCGCCCGCTTTACCAATTCAAAGTGATGCCTTTTGGCCTTCGTAATGCTCCCTCCACTATGTGTCGTCTTATGGATGATATCATACCGCAGATCTCCGACATTGCATATTCGGATATCTCGATGACCTTTGTATTGTCTCCGAAGATTTTCTTCGCATCTCGCAGTTCTAGTTAGACTCGTCAGAGCAATTCCGTAAAAGCCAACATTACTTAAATATAGCTAAAAGCCAGTTTTTGCGTAACCAGCATTACCTATCTTGGTTATGTAATTGGAAGTGGTGGTATCTGTACTGACCCTTCAAAAATATCGTATCGTTAATTGGCCTCCGCCAAAGAATCTTAAACAGGTTCGGAGGTTTTCTTGGAATTTGTGGATGGTATCGTCGATTTATTCACAACTTCGCAGACCTTTCTTGCCCCATTACTAATGTGCTTTCTACAAAATCTAAATTTGTGTGGACTTCCAGAAGCTCAGTCGGCTATGGACAAGTTAAAAATCGTATTGACCTCCGCCCCCTGTATTAGCTAGCCCTGATTTTGCTCGTAAATTCTATTTACATTGTGATGCCAGTGATTTTGGCATTGGCGCAGTCCTTATTCAGCTTTCCTATGATAAAGAAGAGAAACCTATTACATATATGTCAAAAAAAATTAAGTAGCGCACAACGTAACTACAGCGTCACCGAACGTGAATGCTTGGCTGTCATCCTTGCTATAGAGAAGTTTCGATGTTATTTAGAACTCCAAGAGTTCGAAGTAATCACCGATCACTCAAGCTTGGTTTGGCTTATGCGTCAACAAAACGTGTCTGGAAGACTCGCTCGTTGGATTTTTCGCCTACAGCAATATAAATTTTCCATTTCTCATCGCAAAGGAAAGGAACATGTTGTTCCCGATGCCCTCTCTCGTTTATGTGAAAATGAAAATCGCTGAATTAGATATGAGCCCAATAATTGATTTGAATTCACAAGCCTTCTCAGAAGACAAATATACCACGCTTAAGAGTCGCTATAACGAAAATCAAGCCAGATTGCCAGATCTGAAAATCGTTGATAACTATTTGAAACATCGCACTGAGCATGCTTCTGGAGAAGAAGTACAAGATAAACTTTCCTGGAAGTTATGGGTTCCAGAAAGCCTTCGACTTGATGTTCTTAAACAAGCGCATGATAGTTGTACCTCAGCTCATGCAGGGATGCACAAAACTATTGAAAAGATTCGTCGTCACCTCTTTTGGCCTGGCTTGGCAAAAGATGTGAGAGAATATATACGCTCATGTGACAAATGTAAAGAGAACAAAGCCCCAAATTACACGCTTCGTCCTCCCATGGGTGCTCATAATCCCACCTGTAGACCTTTTCCAAAGACTCTACATTGATCTTTTAGGCCCATATCCACGCAGCAAAATGGCCATGTAGGCTTATTAATCGTTCTTGACCACTTTAGTAAATATCATTGGTTACAGCCTCTTAAGAAGTTCACTTCTAAAGCTGTACAAGATTTCTTACTACACCAGATTTTTCACAGTTTTGGTGTGCCCGAAACCATTGTCAGTGACAACGGCACCCAATTCAAAGCCCATGAATTTAATGCCTTTCTCACCGAGCTTGGTATTAACCATATCTATACCGCCTTATATTCGCCGCAAAGTAATGCCGCTGAACGCGTTAATCGATCTCTTTTAGCCGCCGTTCGTTCATACCTAAAGCACGATCAGACTGAATGGGATATTCATTTGACAAGTATCTCTTTGTTCCCTTCGTTCGTCCGTTCATCAGTCTATCGGATGTTCTCCATATAGAGCTTTATTTGGATTAGATATGATAATGCATGCCGCCGATTATAAGTTGCTAAAATCTTTATCACTGTTAGAAGATCCTATTGTGCCTGTTTCTCACTCAGATAACTTAGCTTTATTAAGAAAAGATATTCAAGCTAACATTCGCCGAGCCCATGATAAAAATACAGCACAATACAACCTTCGCAGCAGACCTGTGTCGTTCAAAGAAGGCCAGGAAGTGTTTCGTCGAAATTTCGACTCAGCAAGTTTACGCATAATTTCAATGCAAAACTTGGCCCGCAATTCGTAAATGTCGCATTGCAAGGAAGCTTGGTAACTGTTATTACCAATTAGAAGACTTGCAACGAAAAGATATCGGTACTTATCACGCTAAAGATCTTCGTAGCCGATTCCCGCTAATCTTTCCGTCTGACGGTGTCAGATTATCGGGTGGTGTAATGGTCGCCGTTGCACCATTGAAACGAAATTCAAAAATTTGTCGTTTTATCGCATTGATATTGGTAGCGATAAAAATATTATTGATTTTGTTTATCTAAGTTCTCAACCTGGCTTAGCAACATAATCATGTCCACCCAACACAATAGCAAGATCGCATCAAACTTGTTGCTTCGAACATGTTCGATGATGTTTGCTGTTGCCGTGCGAATTGATCTCCTAGTTTCAAACCAGCATCCGCCAATTCGAAAAATATGTCAAAGCTTCAAACATAGGCTAAGGGTCATGTTGCGCTCAGATGCATCTTTGTAGGTGCTGAATCATAGAAAAAAGCTCTTCTTTGCAGAGAGCCTGGTCTATAAATGCTGCTACCCTTCTCTCTTTGCCCTCTTTTCTGATCGGTTGAAACTATAAGTGTCCACTCCACGTCGGTTAGCGCTGCGTTTGCTACACGTGTTGAGTCTATATTCGTGCGTTTATATTTCGTTAAGTCTGTGGAAATAAAATATAGCTGCATATAGTGCACATATACGCAGCTCAATTAATTTTCGTGTCGGTGCATTTAAATGCCCAAAAAGAAAAAAACCATAATTTCGAAAGACCGAAGACATAACCCCATTTGCCACGCCCATTTTTCTGGACCAGAAATCTGAAGACATCAGCCTTCCCGATCAGCTTAAGAGCCTATTATTACTTTCTTTGTGCTCAGCACAAGAAAAGGTATGTCACCCCCTCGTATTTTGTTTGAGTGAATTTTTGTACTAAAGTCCTCATTTTGCACCTAGATAACCTGGTTGACGCAAGTCCCAGTTACCCAGCCTGCACCAGTCGATGACTTTGGTAGCCCACCTTTATGCAGAGGCTTCTGCTTGGCATTGGTGTGGGCTGACGAATCTCTGACGAATCTCTGACGAATCTCTGTCGAGTATAGATTGGAAATTTGGAAAACCAAAAGTTTCCTTTGGAGTGCTGAGCGCTGTCGCCACACTCTGTTCTACCGAACATTGGTTGAGTTGCCGAAATTCCTCCCTTGGGAAGTCGGTTGCGACAGAAACATCCGACGTTGGATACCATTTCGACGTGTGCATCGCCTCTCCCTACACTGGGATCGAGCTTTACCGTGCCTCACCCCCCCTTGCAACGCAAGTGCAGCTGCGCAGCCACTAGAAGCTTTCTAGCATCGGCTTATCTTAGTTTAGTTGTCAATTTTCTTTGCTTACACTCGGTCAGTGTATTAAAAATTGTATATTTTTTTATATTTTTTTGATTTAGATCCTCCGTGCAAAATATTGCCCCAGCAGTGAATATAGTAGTGTAAAAAGTGTAATTTTAATCATTGAATGGTTATCATTGCAAAATTTCGTTGAGAAAATGCTATGCTGGTAGTGTATGTAATCAAGTAAAAATCGCAATCTTGATTTCGATCGGATCAATTGTTTAAAAAATAATAATATAACTCATTGCTAGTCTCTTAAAATTACAATTCCCCTAAAACGAACTCATATGCAGCAACAAAGACAATTTAACAAATATTTAATAGTGCTTAATAAAACATCAAGAAACATACAAACACACCAACATACACACACACATCTACATCGTTGGAAGGCCTTTCATCGTGGAGATTCATGTAAGTGAGAAAAATAACCAATTAATTTTGTATTGTTTAAATTTCCAAGTTCTGCAATTGTCATTTCGTTTTATTGTTTTAAATTGTTTTCCCAGTAGACATAATTCGTACGTACGTACATATATATGCATACGCGCATGTGCAGCGGCAAAGCCTTACCGCCGGCTCAGTGATGATGAGTGCGTATGTACATATTTATGCTGTAGTCTATGCTAATATACATACAGACATACATACATACTGAAGCTCGAGCCGTATATACATACTTACATTGAATTGTCTGCTTTGCTAACAAATTAAAATCAATAGTTCTTTGCTTAATTCTATGCTAAATTATTAAATACAAAAACAACAAACAATATTAAAACCTCCTAAAATTAATTTCTATGCCTATGTATATCTATCTATATCTACCTAATGTATATAATTATATATAATTATTTATATATATATGTGTATATAGTGAGGTATCGGTTTATATATATATACATAATACATTGCCTACCATATATTGACAATAACATTTATTAAACATTATCATTTTCCAATCTCTGCTATTATTAAAATCAGTGTTTGCGAACAAACAAGAATACATACATACATATATTACTGCACATACCTACATACATACATCTAATCAACGAAAGCTCACGCATGCATGATCAGCTGTCGCGCTGGTTCAATGTTCGGCTTAACTACACTAGCCTACAAAAACTTAAGATCAAATATTCTTGCCCTTTGTAATTATACACTGATAAAGTAAATAAAATATATTTTGTTATTATTTTATGTCATTAGCTTCCGTTGTTACTACAGTGGGCAATAGAATAGGTACACTTTTGGATTAAATATAAATAGCCTAGCCTTCCGCTAGTAGTTTCAGTATAGTTTTAGTTTTAGATCATGAAATATTATTGTTTGCGTATAGTAATGAATGCCATATACCGAAGAATTGTGTTATGAATTAAGAAATAAAAGTATAAGTTATAAAATGAATCTCTAATTGCCTTATTAGTTCCTGAAGACATGGTATAATGATTAGATAGTCAATTCTGTTTTGGGATACTCTATTACTGCCTCGCGCTGAGTATCATGGTTGGGTAGGGTACAGACTGCGAGCGTCGAACATCACCTCAGACGCCGCTCTACAATAGATGCCTGGTTGTAAAAGCCTTCCTATTTTTTTTAGTACTTTTGGTCTTGTTTGATATAAATTTTTGGAGTTTAGCTCCATTTAAGTAGTTTCTGCGGAATCCTAAATAAATTTTATGTACTGGAGTCGATGATCAGCAACAACCCACCCCACCCCGAACGAGCTTAGGGAACCAGAGGATTCCGATCGCTGAGTACATTCGACTTGTGAACTTCCCGTTCACGAAACCATTACACCGGTCGTCACACTTTTTTACTTTTAAACAGTCGACTGACCTTAGTCCGACTATAAACTAATTAAATAAATAAATAAATAAATAATATGATAATCCATGGCCTTATACAGTCAGCACCTGACTGTAGCGTTAGTATTTTTATACAGACTGTGCACATTGCAACGGCCAGCGAAGTACCCCGGCTGTTAGAGTGTATGTTTCTGCGGATAGGGCTCCAACGTACCGTAAATTGAGGATCTGTGCTGAAAACGAACTGCACACTCGCCAGATCTGCACATCTTTTATACCCTTCGACCATTGAAAATGGTCAAAAAAGGGTATACTAACTTTGTGCAAATGTATGTAACAGGCAGAAGGAGGCGTGGCAGACCACACAAAGTATATATATTCTTGCTCAGGATCACTAGCCGAGTCGATTGAGCCATGTCTGTCTGTCTGTCTGTCTGTCTGTCTGTCTGTCCGTCTGTCTGTGTGAACGCACAGATCTCAGCTATTATAAAAGCTACAGTTACCAAATTTGGCAGGAAGACTCCTGTGTACTATAAGCAGATCAAGTTTATTTCAAATGTTAGGTGCCACGTCCACCGCCCCACAAATCAATAATTTAATTTTTTTAACTTAATTTGTAAGCGCTGTATAAAAGATACAACTTTCTGACTTGAACATATACTAAGCTGAATGAAATATCTACGTAGTCTCCAAATTACAATCCGATCGGACAATAATCACAGAAGTTATTTAAGAAAGTATGAGCATAAAACCAAGTGCTTCTGTCAGCTAACAAGGGACTCGGGCGAGCGCTAAGCGCGACCGCCATCTATCGGGATTAATTTCAAAGCATGTGCTATGCATATGTGTATGACTTTAACAAATTAATCTACACGGGAACATACATAGGTCGAAGGGTATCCCACTGTCGCGTTTTGCGCGACTGTTGCTCTCGTTATTGTTAATCAGGAAAAATCTCGCTGACTCGCCCTGCCAAAGCTGGGAGAAGAAAAAAAAGACTTAACCTCTACATCTACATATATACATTTATATACAACAACACCTATACATCTATATCTATACAAAAAAGTTCGACTACAAAACAACTATAATTAAATAACTTAAACAAAAATTCAACATACATAAAAAGTGATGCACAAAATTACATATTGCCATACACATACATCCACACAGTTACACATTATCAAAATTAGCATTTAACATTTTTAAAAATCATGCAAAAATGAAAAAAACAGAGCAAAACAAAGAATTAGTTTAACTGGCCTTTTATTTAAATTTGCATACTTATGATTTTCATTTCTATTCATTTATTATTCTTTATAATTTTCTTATTTGTTGATTATTTTTATGTTTAATTTCTTTCATTGCTAAATTGTTATTTTTGGCAACTGCCAATCATTATTTTTATTAGTTATTATTTATGTGGGAGGCAAAGCATTTTATTTGGCAATATATGCAATGGCCCGCGCTTGCAATGCGTAATACCTTCGGCTTTCTTTTAACCAAAGGTAAAGCAGTGCAACGCTGATAAGACCTCCTCTGTGCTAAAATTAGTTCGTATGAGGTGTGAGGCTTTGTATGTTGCTTGCAGTAGGCTAAATGCTGCAGGCCTTTTCATTGTTGGGGGTTTCGTGCCAGAGAATAAGACTCCCAGTCACCCTGCTCGACACCCTTGCTCGACTGGTGACTGGGAGTCTGATTCTGGTGGCACGAAACCCCCAACAATGAAAAGGCCTGCAGCATTTCTAGCTCTACTGCAAGCAACATACAAAGCCTCACACCTCATACGAACTAATTTTAGCACAGAGGAGGTCTTATCAGCTTAGAATATTAAGAAGCAAAAAACTCCTAAATTCTCACTATGACTGTCTATTCAAATACAATTGGTTTACTGCACTCTTCCATAATACCGAAAGTTTGCATTGTCATATTAGCGACATTCGCTCTGATTAACTAATGCTCCGTACAAGTGTTCTTTGTTTCGTAGAAGCCTCCATTTTCTCAAATGAAATATATACGGCCAGATTGTGAGTCAGTAGCCAACAGAACACGACCAAAAAGAGGCATTCTTATTTTCATAAAAAATCAACTATTTGAGAATGTCTTTTTTTTTACAGGTCGATTTTATAGTGATCCCAATAATTTATCTTCAGCTGTTTTTGAGTATGTCGTATTAAAATATAAGTGTACAAGGTTCCTTATAATCTACAAGACTCCAGCATATCCATTGCCAAAGTTCGAAGCAGAATTTGGGAACTTATTTTTGAGGTTTCCATTTTTAGGTAGTCATTCCATAGTTTTAGGAGATTTTAACATGTGTTAAATTAAGTTAGTTGTTGTAGAAAAACTATGAAGTCTAGTGTAAATTAGTTTAGGGCAGAGCGGGAGCGCAATAAAGGCCTCTCTTCGTTGTTTGAATTCGCCCCGTTTCGCCGCCGTAGTTAAGCTAGGCTAAGCAATGAAGCAGTTGAAATTATACTTTGAATCGAACGCACTGGTTTTTTTCGTCTTCGCTAAAATTACAGCCACCGCAGTTTTCGGTTAATAGAAAATTAAATTAGATAAACTAATCTAATTTTTTCATGGCGCCCCCGGGAGGACTGTAATAATAATAAGGCATTGTGAAATTTAAAAGTGACAGTGACACAAAAAAGTGCATATAAAATTGTTTGTGTACAACAATTGCAAGTGAAAAAGTGCAATTACAAAAGTTTAATTAAATTGCCTTTCGGTTCGTGGGTGGAGCACTGACAAATTATTCGCGTCGGTCGTGTTTAATCCCAAAATTGGTGCTGCAATTCATCGAGGGATACCCTGCAATTGCTGCAAGCCTACAGGAAAGTGGCAGCCGGTCAACCCGTTCCAGAGCCACAGGTATTTGTGCGAAAAATTGAAAGCGTATTTAAATTGGTTTTTTTTGCATTCGCTTTCAATTCTTGGCACATACGTACACTATAATAGTTGAGCTTATTTGCATGCATATATATATATGTACATATACGTATATACACACATACAGACAGGCATCGTAGTTTAATAATTATACATACATATGTACATAAATATATATTTTGAACTGCTCTTGGATGCTAGTGTTTGTTGTTGTTTATGCTTCACTGTCGCCCCCTCTCACAAACTTTCGTCCATAAGTCGATTGCAATAATTATTACTGAGTTCAAGCAATTGTATGTACGTATATACATACACACACACCTACGTATGTATATACCAGCTGCAGCGGCGAATTTTTTCGTTTCTTGCTTTCCTTCGTTCGTCCGCCAGCTGCGCTTCTAGCTGCATACACACATACGCACATCTACACAGCAAGCTACAGCGGTGATTTTTTCGTTTTCGCTTTCGCACGTCACCTGTGCTTCTACAATTATTCAAGTATAATTGTTTTCGTCGTTTATTGTATTATACAAAAAACCAACATATACTATCTCGTTTTCGTCCATTAAAATGGAACAAGAAAAGCCAAAAGTGAGTCGTCCGACTATTGACGACATTAAAAAAAGGGCTACTAGTATATGTCAAGAGCATTCGCCGGGTAGAACAGCGTCTAGAAACTGCTACTAGTATACCACTAGACGTCTCCGAGCTTGAGTGCAGGCTTCAACTTTTGTCCGAAGCTATTGTCAAGGCAACCGGACTTCAGGAACATATTGAAAGCCTTGATGAAAACGATGAGTTTGGAGCCGAGTTGGAGGAATTGTCAATCACGACCAAAGCAAGAATTATGTCGCTTCTTTCAGCCGTGAAGTCATTGAGCGAACACAAGAAAAGGTTCGGCTCCGATGGCACCAACTCGAGCTCGACTCCCTAATTTAGCATTACCTAAATTTAGTGGCAATTATTCTGAATTTAAGAATTTTATAGGATTATTCGAGACTCTTGTTCATAATGATAAGAGCATTCCTGCTATCGAAAAGTTCAACCATCTGATCTCCTGTCTCTCTGGTGATGCCTTGGGAACGATTAGGGCATTCCAAGTCACCGAGAGCAACTATGAAAAGGCTGTGGAAAGCCTAAGGAGAGTCTACGATAACGAATGCCTTATCTTTATGAACAATATCTCATCACTGTTTAGTCTTCCTAAAATGAATCAGCAATCTGCATTTTCTCTTAGAAGCCTAATCGATACTGTGTCATCTATATATGGTTCATTGTTATCGATAGGCGATGACACTAAAATAGCGAATGCAATGCTGATTCATTTAGTATTAAATAGAGTAGATCATGTGACCAAACATAAATGGGAAGAGCAGTTAGATTATGACAAATTACCTTTTGTGGTCCGATTTTGAAAGGGTATTGAACCGTCGATACCAGCATCTAACTGCTGAAGAATCGACAAAGCCAAAATCGGAAAAAGTAGTTCCAAACAGGCAGCATAATCAAAGTTCCTTTGCCTGCTCTTCAACTAGCACCATCAGACCTGCAGTTACTGCAATTCAAATGACCATTTAATAGAAACTTGTAGTCCGTTCACTCGTCTCTCCGTCATGCAGAGATTTGAGTTTGTAAAGTCCGCATCGTTATGCATAAATTGTCTAAAAAAGGGTCACACTGTTGTAAAATGCAAATCGAAAAAAATGTCGAGTTTGTGGTCGCTCGCATCATCAATTATTGCATAGATACACAGTGACTGAAAATAGCTTAGCGCTACCACCACCTTTAGAGAATATTTCTCCTCCTCCAAGTCAAGATCACCCTTCCACTACACATTTTATGCATGCGTCAGCGTTGTACAGGGTAATTCTTGCAACGTCGATCGTAAGCGTCCGAATAAAAAGTGGAAATTACATTTTGGCCCGAGCACTTCTTGACTCTGGGTCACAAACTAACTTCGTAACTGAAGATTTGGCTCAACGCTTACAGATCCCCAAAGAGGAGTCATGTAGAAACTTGCTTGGTATTGGCGCAGCCAATTCTCAAGTCAAGAATAAAATACATACGGTGGTGAAGTCGCGAATAACTGGTAATGAGTTCTCGTTTGATTTTTGGGTACTGAAATCAATTTCTGGGTATCACCCAGACCAGTCAGTCAACGTCAGCGACTGGAAAATCCCCAAAGAACCTACCATTAGCTGATCCATACTTTTACAAACCTCAACGGATTGATATGTTGATTGGTGCAGAGTCCTTCTTCGAGTTGTTGTCCGTCGGTCAAATGAAGCAAGGTCCGGAGTATCCGATTCTGCAAAAAACCCTTCTTGGTTGGGTTGTAGCTGGAAAATATGCTCCAAAGAGTCCAGCTCCCCAAGGTACCTCGTTAACATTAAGTTGCCAAGAAGAATTGCTTGTCTCTATAGATAACACACTGCAGAAGTTTTGGTCACTAGAGGAATTGCCATCTACTAGGAAAATATGGTCGCCAGAGCAACAGCTCTGTGAAGACCACTACAGGAAGACTACTCAGATTTTAAATCAGACCGAAACGTTTTAGGCAACTCGTTCGAGGTTGCAAAACGGCGTTTCTTGTCGCTAGAAAAAGACTAACTCGTGACCAAGGCTTGAAGAAAATGTATCTCGAATTTATGGAAGAGTATCTCGCCTTAGAACATATGTCACCATAGGACATAGATGTTACGTCTACTTCGCACTACGTAATTCCACATCAGTGCATTCTGAGACCTGAGAGTACTTCAACAAAACTCCGTGTGGTGTTTGACGCATCCTGTAAGACGTCCACACACGTGTCTCTTAACGAAATTCTGATGGTGGGGCATACAATTCAAGAAGACTTGTACTCAACTCTTCTTCGCTTCAGGTTACATCGTTTCGCTTTGACAGTTGATGTCAAGAAGATGTACTGCCAAGTAATGGTGAATGAAGCTGATAGGCCATTCCAGTTAATAGTGTGGCGACGAGATCCATCTGAATCCTTGAGATTATATAAGCTCAAAACCGTTACTTATGGTACTGGTCCAGCCCCTTTTCTTGCCATCAGGTGTTCAAAGAGGTTGAGTGAAGCTGTAAGAGTATCTCTCCCTAGAGCTTCTGAAGTTATTCGGTCCGACTTTTATGTCGATGATATGTTAACTGGTGCTGCATGCATAGATGAACTTAAGACAATTAAGTCTGAAGTGACTCAGGTTCTTCAAACAGCAGGTTTTGAATTGAGCAAGTGGTTTTCAAACTCACCTGAGGTCACTGCATCTGAGAGCACACTTAAACCGATAACCGATAACTATCTCGGATTCAGATTTAACTAAGGCTCTAGGTATATCATGGACTCCTAGCGAAGATGCCTTAAAGTTCAAAATTGACACCTCAGTCATGGTTCTCCGAGCGACAAAAAGGAGCATATTATCGGTGACATCGAAGCTGTTTGACCCCTCGGCTTATTAAGTCCTATTGCAGGAGTTATGGCTTAATAAGTTGGACTGGGATGAGTCTATTCCACAGCAGTTGGAAACAGCATGGAATAAATTGAAGGAAACATTGTCGAGAGTGGAAGAAATCTCCATACCTCGATATGTGTTCACTAATCCGATGTCACCAATACAAGTACATGGTTTCGCCGACGCATCTATGAGAGCCTACGGTGCTTGCGTCTATATTCGTAGCAAAACTGTTGAAGGTTACAAAGTTTCGTTGTTGACGTCAAAGTCAAAAGTAGCGCCGCTCAAGACGAAAACACTTCCTAGACTTGAGTTATGTGCCGCTCACCTTCTAGCAGATCTTTGCCACAGAATCAAGCCATTATTGAAAATAAATATCAAACGAATCGTCTACTGGTCGGATTCAGAAGTTACTCTTCACTGGAGCCGATCTCATCCTTCGTCGTTGGCGACGTTCGTTTCGAACTGAGTGGCTGAGATTCAGGAGTGGTCCAAAGAAGCTACATGGCGACATGTACCGACAAAACAAAACCCAGCAGATGTAGTGTCAAGAGGTTGTGATATTGATGACCTAAAGGAGTCATTCTGGTTTAGTGGACCTTCGTTTTTAAAGAACGAAGATGAAGATTGGCCAGTTAATCCGCACCTAGAGCTATCAAGGGAGATGATGGAGCTGGAAAAGAGAAAAACAGCGGTTGGACTGGCCGCTGCCGTAGTTAAATCGGATCTAGTGGACGTCATCGAGGGATTCTCGTCTCACCTCAAACTGCTAAGAGTATTTGTTTATATGTTCCGCTTCATAGCGAGATGTAAAAATAGGAATGCTCAATTTGAAAAGATTCCATCACAACGGAATATAAAGAAGCCTTTTTGAAAATTATCGAAGTTGTTCAATGTCACGAATTTTCTGATGACATTAAAAGAATTCGCAAGGGATCTTGGCCCATGTCTTCAACGATTAAATCCATTTATTCACGAAGACAAAGGGACTTGGGGTATGTTTTCGTTGTTGAGAGTTGGGGGCGACTAGCAAATGCTCCTATATCGTATGATGCCAAGTTTCCATTGTTGTTGACTAAACGTTCTAATTTCGTACAGAGCTATGTCCGACATTTGCATCAAACCAATTTTCATGTTGGCCCACGAGCACTTGTGAGTATCCTTCGGGAGCGCATTTGGATTGCTAACGCTCAGGAGGTCTGCAGTCAGACAGTTCGTTCATGCATTAGATGTTTCAAATGCAAACCGCGACTTCTGACTCAAATAATGGGGAATTTACCCGCAGACCGACTCCGTGCTCTCCGCCCCTTTGACATTTGTGGCGTTGACTTTTGTTGTCCAGTGTACACGACACTTAAAATCCGTGGTAGGCCCCCTTATAAGTCCTACATAGCGCTGTTTGTGTGTTTTGCGTCCAAGGCAGTTCATTTAGAAGTTGTTTCCGATCTTTCCACTGACTCCTTTTTATTATGCTTTCAAAGGTTTATTGGTCGCGAAGGATGTCCGCAGATCGTGCACTGCGACAACGCGACGAACTTCGTCGGAGCGAGTCGCCACTTCGACGATCTGCGACGGAAGATCGAGGAGCAAGCGGACGCAATTCACGAATTTGCATCAAAAACCGGATGCGACTTTGCGTTCACACCGCCTCGAGCACCACACATGGGAGAACTATGGGAGGCAGGTGTCAAAACTGCAAAGCACCTACTCCTACGAGCGGTGGGCAGCACGCAGTTGACAGCGGAGGAGCCGCAAACAGTTCTCGTCGGCGTCGAGGCAGTGCTGAACTCGCGGCCTCTAGGACCAATCAGCCAGGACCCCAGCGACGGAGAGGCCCTAACACCAGGGCACCTGCTGACAGGCGGGTCGCTACTCGCCCCACCAGCACTCCGGACCCCGGACCAGACGGGTTTCAGTTGCTTGCGGCGATGGCGACTTGTCTCGTCAGTCAGGCAACAGTTCTGGCAGCGATGGTCCCGCGAATATGTCCTGGGCCTTCAAATCCGGGGCGAGTGGCAGCAGCAGCAGCCCAACATCACAGAGGGAACACTCGTCGTCGTCGCAGAGGACAATCTTCCTCCGCAACAGTGGCTCCTCGGAAGGATCGTGGCAACTCACGCAGGGCAGGACGGCATGGTCAGGGTTGTAGACCTTAGGACCAGCGAAGGGCGATTATTTAGACGGGCCATTCACAAACTGGCTCCGCTACCAATCACTTGAAGCCTTACAGGCCTTCAACGGGGCCGGTGTTAAATTAAGTTAGTTGTTGTAGAAAAAACTATGAAGTCTAGTGTAAATTAGTTTAGGGCGGAGCGGGAGCGCAATAAAGTCCTCTCTTCGTTGTTTGAATTCGCCCCGTTTCGCCGCCGTAGTTAAGCTAGGCTAAGCAATGAAGCAGTTGAAATTATACTTTGAATCGAACGCACTGGTTTTTTTCGTCTTCGCTAAAATTACAGCCACCGCAGTTTTCGGTTAATAGAAAATTAAATTAGATAAACTAATCTAATTTTTCAACATATGCTTGCGATCTCTCAGAGGTTGTAGTAGTAGAATTTATAATTTTTAGGAAGCTTAGAATATAAGTCTCTCTTAGATTTGACATCGTCTACAACCAATTTGAATACTCATATTGATTGAGCGATGTCAAATATTTCAGAAGGAAGGGCCAATGCGCGCACGTATGAGACCATATATAGTCACCATTGTGGTGTTTTTAGTTAATGTTGCAAGTTTAGATATAAAATTTATAATTATTTAATAATAATATTCATATTAATAACATTCTATAATAGTTATTTATTTTATTTTTATGTTTCATTAAATTTATACTAAGTATTAAATTATATTATACTTTATTAATTAATTATATTATATTATATTTTATTTTATATTTTATTTTATTTTATCATTTATTTTGCTCATATGTAAGGACAAAGAGTATACATAGATAGATAGAGTCTACCTATGACTGCACGTGTAGCAGAAATTCATTTTTTGGGGAACATTGGGGTTGCGCAAAACAACTCAAGTCGACTCGTAGGTTAAAAAAATGTAACTTTATGCGAACAACTGATCCCATTACATTTGTAATGGCCTCCCTGTGGTGTTCCCTGGGTACTGATTATATTTGATAATCGGTAGCAAATTCTAGCTGCGATTCCATACCGTTTAAATATGTATTACGGTATAATATGATAATCCATGGCCTTATACAGTCAGCACCTGACTGTAGCGTTAGTATTTTTTTATACAGACTGTGCACATTGCAACGGCCAGCGAAGTACCCCGGCTGTTAGAGTGTATGTTTCTGCGGATAGGGCTCCAACGTACCGTAAATTGAGGATCTGTGCTGAAAACGAACTGCACACTCGCCAGATCTGCACATATTTCTATTGTTAATCAGGAAAAATCTCGCTAACTCGCCCTGCCAAAGCTGGGAGAAGAAAAAAAAACTTAACCTCTACATCTACATATATACATTTATATACATCAACACCTATATCTCTACAACCTACATCAAGAAAAGTTCGACTACAAAACAACTATAATTAAATAATTTAAACAAAAATTCAACATACATAAAAAGTGATGCACAAAATTACATATTGCCATAAACATACATCCACACAGTTACACATTATCAAAATTAGCATTTAACATTTTTAAAAATCATGCAAAAATTAAAAAAACAGAGCAAAACAAAGAATTAGTTTAACTGGCCTTTTATTTAAATTTTCATACTTATGATTTTCATTTCTATTCATTTATTATTCTTTATAATTTTCTTATTTGTTGATTGTTTTTATGTTTAATTTTCTTCGGCTTTCTTTTAGCCAAAGGTAAAGCAGTGCAACGCTGATAAGACCTCCTCTGTGCTAAAATTAGTTCGTATGAGGTGTGAGGCTTTGTATGTTGCTTGCAGTAGAGCTAGAAATGCTGCAGGCCTTTTCATTGTTGGGGGTTTCGTGCCAGAGAATAAGACTCCCAGTCACCAGTCGAGCAAGATCTTAGAATATTTAGAAGCAAAAAACTCCTAAATTCTCACTATGACTGTCTATTCAAATACAATTGGTTTACTGCACTCTTCCATAATACCGAAAGTTTGCATTGTCATATTAGCGACATTCGCTCTGATCAACTAATGATCCGTACAAGTGTTCTTTGTTTCGTAGAAGCCTCCATTTTCTCAAAAGAAATATATACGGCTAGATTGTGAGTCAGTAGCCAACAGAACACGACCAAAAAGAGGCATTCTTATTTTCATAAAAAATCAACTATTTGAGAATGTCTTTTTTTACAGGTCGATTTTATAGTGATCCCAATAATTTATCTTCAGCTGTTTTTTGAGTATGTCGTATTAAAATATAAGTGTAAAAGGTTCCTTATAATCTATAAGACTCCAGCATATCCATTGCCAAAGTTCGAAGCAGAATTTGGGAACTTATTTTTGAGGTTTCCATTTTTAGGTAGTCATTCCATAGTTTTAGGAGATTTTAACATGTGCTTGCGATATCTCAGAGGTTGTAGTAGTAGAATTTATAACTTTTTAGGAAGCTTAGAATATAAGTCTCTCTTAGATTTGACATCGTCTACAACCAATTTGAATACTCATTGCAAAAAAATACACGTCTAAACACTTTAAATGAGTTTATTTCCACTGCGTATGTAGACGATTGTGGGTCTCTACACTTTGCTAGTTTATTTAGAACTGTTTCTTAAAATCTAATGCGGTGTTGTAAGAACCGCGGTGGTGGTTGTTTCACTTATCTCTATTTATATATGCTGCACTTGAAAGATGCAGCGTGGGACAATTATTATTGAATACAAATAGAAAATAATAGCGATCCCTTTTTACTTATCGCTAACATGTGTGTACGCGCGGTCATAAAATATTGTAGCCGGTCGTAAACACAGATAAGGGATCGCTGCATGGGACAACATCTTGTGACTGCTAGCAGTTGCACTGTACAGCGGTACAGTGCTATGCAGTTTAGTGCAGTGTTATCACAGGTTCATGCTGATGCCTGAACATTCTGCGGGGGCCAGTAAACACGACAGTCATTAGTTCACGCCTTTGGTCCCTTTTTTTCTTGTAATATACAAATATTCCAGCTATCACGATAGTCACCAGGCCAAGTGATATGTGTCCGTTTACGGTATGGAAAACCAGATCCTCGATGCGTACCCTGTTGCCTTCCAGCTCTTTCAGACTCTTTCGTACGTGATACAATTCAATTGAATTATTAACCACGACGTGGTGAATGGGTGTTGGTACCCAAGTTTCGCCATCCTCTAGGACCTTCAGAAAATGGGGTGAGAAGGTTACGGTATCAGTCGACGTGATTATCTCTGGAGAGATAATTGTGATGTCAGCTATCCGAGCAGTACATCCGGTAGGTACATTGATTATTGCCAGGCTTGGCAATTTGACTACTTCGTGGTTGTCTCCGCATGCCATATGGGCTGATATGTTCTTGAAGGTTTTAATCAGCCAGCGGTTTCTTCCATTAAGCCTTTTGTAGTACAAATCCTCGGTAAACTCATCCATTTCGCAGGACTGTTTATTGTTTGGTTTGATCGGAGATATCTCACAGCTATGATCGTCTGCATCCTTCCAGGCCCAGCTTCCTTCGCATAACCAGGTATCCTCGTTTTCCTGTTGACAGCTATTAACTTCTCCCTCAGTCATGGGGTGATATGCGTTAAGTTCGGTGCTGTAGATAAGGGATTCTGTTTTTATCTTCGGAATCCACTTCCTGTCCTTGATTCGAAGTGGTATTGGGACGATCTTGAATAGACTGGCATGTTGATTGACGTAAATGGGTAGCCGTGCATCGACCAGAAGTACGTTGTCCTTAAATATTGCCTGAGCTTTCATTAGCTTGTATGCTAACTGTAACCTGCTAGGGGACCTTCCGCCGGGTAAGAGCTGATCCCTCTTTAATTTATTTTGAATTTTATCCAGCTCGGCTACCATCTTTTTTGGGTCAATCAAGGCGGGATGTACCTTTCCAAGGTTGAACAGAAATCGGTGAATCCTCCCAATTTTCCACAAATTGAGGTAGTTGTGTCCAGGAAATCATCGGCTTGTTGAAGGAAAGTGAAGTAAGCTTGCATATCGTAGTAGAATAATAGCTGCCAACTTGACGATACGACTTCAATTTTCTTAATTTTATCCATTATTATCGTCGATTTCTCTTCCAAATTTTGGATATTTAGCCTGCTAACATTGGTTGCAGGCGTTGCAGCGGTGCTCGCTACTTGAAGAATCATCAGAAGGCTCACGATCGCATTTTTCGCTGTGAATTTTGCTTTATTCCTGCGCTGCCTCTTTTCATCGGTTGGCTGGTGGACAGGATCTTCCGTTTTCTTGCTGCTTTGTCCCTCCATTCGATGGCAGCAGACAGACCTTATTTAATGGCCTTTTAACTTCGCCATTGTTGGTCTTCATGGTGACTACTCGGACTTTATTATCCTGTCCTTTGGTAGTCTTCACGATTCGCCCCATTGGCCATCTGGCTGGAGGCGTGTTTTCATTTTTAATGAAGACTAATTGGCCTTCTTCCGGGTTTGGCCTATCCTTACGCCATTTTGTCCTCTATTGAAGAGACACCAAGTAATCCTCCTTCCACTTCCTCCAGAATTCCCCTCTGATGCGCTGCAAATGTCGCCATCTATCCTGGGATCCCACTCTTTGATTTTCATCAAAGTGTTCTGGAGCTCCAATAAGTGGTCTTCCCACGATGAAATGTCCTGGCGTCAATATCTCCTCTCCTTGGTCGTCATTATTCAGATTCAACAACGGCCGGGAATTTAAGACTGCTTCGATTTGACAAAGGAGTGTTGTGAACTCCTCAAAGGTGAAGCTGTTTTCGCCGATGACACGCCTGAGATGGTGTTTCACCGACTTAACACCAGCTTCCCACAATCCTCCCATATGGGGGCTTGCCGGCGGGATAAAGTGCCAGTGGATGCCTTCCTTTACTAGAATTGGCGCCAGATGATTATTGTTCCTAACCGCGGTTACAAGCTCCTTGTCCAATATTCTGGCTGCTCCTACGAAGTTAGTGCCGTTGTCCGAGTACAGGTGTTCGCTTTTCCCGCGTCTAGCAAAAAATCGCCGTAACGCTTCCAAAAATCTTTCTGTTGAAAGATCGCCGACTGCTTCCAAATGAATTGCCTTCGTTGCCATACAAACAAAAAGGGCATATATAGCCTTTGAAAGTCTTTTGGCCTCTTCCGTTCGAACATCGGATTTGAAAGGGTCCAGCGTAGTCGATCCCAGTATTTTGGAATGGATGTTCTCCTGTCACTCGATGTACCGGCAAATTCCCCATAAGTTGATTTGCCACATCTTTTTTGTATCTTATGCAAGTAACGCATTCTTGAAGATACTTTTTTAACTGGTTCCGTAGTCCGAAAATCTAGAATTCGCCTTGAACGTGGCTCCGCATTAGCTTCAGTCCGCCATGTAGGGTTTCTTTATGTGCTTTACTTATTAAAAGCCATGAGAAGTGTGACTTTCCAAGTATCACTGGATGTTTTGCGTCGTATGGCAGCAATGAGTTTTGAAGCCGACCACCTACTCTTAGGACGCCATCTCCGTCCAAAAAAGGGTTGAGCGCCAGCAGTTTACTTTTTGCTTCAAGAGGTCTTTTCTTTTGAAGTAACAGAATTTCTCGACCAAAATCTAGCTGTTGCTGTAACTTTACAACGGCTGTTTTGGCCTTCTTGAATTCTTCAACGGAAAGGTAGGTTGACTGAGGTGCTTTTCCTCGTAGTTTAGCTATAAAGCGTAATACATACGCCATTACGCTATTAAGCAGAGTCACTGGTGTAAGCCATCCGAGTGGGTCGAAGATCGTTGCCAATTGCGAAAGAACTAACCGTTTTGTAATTCGTGTTAGTTTAGGGCAATCGACCATAAAGGAAAAGACATCCTTTTTGGGGTCCCATTGCAAGCCTCGAGTCTTAATTGACTCGTCCTCCTGGATGGTAATCTTCTCAGTCGAGTCGCCACCTTGAATTCCAGCGATGATTCGATCGTCGTTGGAGACCCATTTGCGCAGGTGCAAGCCAGCCTTCTCCATAATGATTCGTAGTTCGACTTGTATTTTGATGCAGTCATCGATGGAGTCCCCACCAGTAATAAGATCATCCATGTAGAAGTCTTCTTTTAGGGTTGTCAGCAATCGTTGATTGTCTTTGCAGTACCGGTTTGCCAACTCTTGAAGACATCTGACGGCTAAAAATGGTGCTGCTGAAGTTCCATATGTTACTGTAGTCAGTTTAAATTCTTTGACTTCTGCTTTGGGATTATCTCTCCATAGAATATACTGATATTCTTGGTCTACTTTGGCTATTTTAATTTGGCGATACATTTTCTCGATGTCAGCTGTCATCACGTATTGCCATTGTCGCCATTTTAGCAATATATCAAAAATGTCCTTTTGTATTCTATTCTGCATCACATCGTTGAGGCTCAATACATTGGAGGTTTTTGCAGAGGCGTCAAACACTACCCTAAGTTTGGTAGTTAGACTGTTCGGTCTAATGACTGCCTGATGTGGCAAGTAGTATTTTCCTTTTCCACCTGTGTTGACCGGTTCCATATGCCCCAGTCTTACGTACTCTTCCATAAAGGCACTATAATCGTTGAAGATCTGTGGACTTCTCTTGAACCGTTTCTCCATTTGAAGGAGTCTAGCCATGTCTTGTTTCCTAGAGTCTCCGAGTTCACACTCTTTGCGAAATGGTATGGAAACCACAAGCCGACCTTCATTATCCCACGTAGTGGTTTTCTGGAAGTGTTCTTCACACTCTAGGTCTTCTTCTCGTTCGTTGGTATCGCTTTCCAATTCCCAGAAGCGCTCGAGATCGTCCAACCGTATCGTTGTAACTGCGCTGATCACCTTGTTATTTCACTCTCTGGATAACTGCCCAGAGACTATCCATCCAAGGTTGGTTTTCTGTTCCAAGATCTGTTTGACTCTTTTAATTTTTCCTATCATGATCGACGGCAGCAGATCAACTCCTATTATAAGGTCGATCCCGCTAGGCTCGTTGAAGTGTGGATCAGCTAGCTCGCAGCCCTTCCAGTCCTTGGCAACGTTTATATTTATTTGTTTGCTTGGTAGAGCTCTTCGTAGCTTTGGGTGAACCAAGGCTTGCGTGTTTGCTTGAAAATTACTTGCAAACCTTGGTTTTATTTCCAGTCGCACACTACTTTTAACTACGTCCACGCCTTCTGAAATCCCCTGGACTTCTATATTGCTTTTCGTGCGCCGAAGTTTCAGAAGTTGTACTGCTTCCTCTGATATTAGAGTTTTTTGTGAGCCTCCATCAATAAGGGCTCTCAGCCGCTCATAATTTCCAGTTTTGTTTTTTACTAGAACAAGAGCTGTGGACCTTTATTCTGTTTAAGGCAATTGCTAGTTACGACCTGATTTTTGGCTCCATCGTCGTGAAGCCAGTTATGATGTGCTTTAGGGCACCGTTCACATGTCTAAGTCTTTTTACAATCTTTTATGTTGTGTGCTCCTAAGCGTTTGTAGCAAAGCGAGTTTTTGTATACAAACTCCGCTTAAAATTTCGAGCATTTGCCTATCTCATGCCCCTCTTTTTGGCAAAATCGACATTTCTTATTGCTTGTCCTTTTGGCTTCTTTATAGGGGGCATTATTCTGCATTGAGTCTATTGAAATATGTAACTGTTCAATAAAACCCTGCACGTCTTACTGAATCTCTCTGGCCTTTCTTACGTGTTGTTTGTATAGTTGTAAGACCTCTGTAGAGAAACGTCGAATCAATATTTGGGCGAATAATACATCAAAATCTTGGCCAATTTGCTCTTTTATGATGCATATGTTTTCCCTCGCTGTATCCAGGAACATGCGGATACTGCCTTCATTATGATTCTTCAGCAGTTTCAAGTCCATCAGCTGGTTGAAGCGATCGGCAAATACTTTGCGCTTATTTGCATAGCGCTTGCATACCAGCTCCCATGCCAAATTGTAATTGGCCGAGGACCAATTTAATAGGTGTCCAACGAATAATCTCGCGTCTCCCGTAAGGTAGGTCCGTAGGTAGTTCAGCTTCCTAGTATCGCTGATATCTTCCCTCGAATCAATTGTTATCGAGAAAGTCTCGTAGAACGACTGCCACTCCTTCGGATCTCCGCTAAATGTAGGCACAGTCGTTTTCTGAAGTTCCGGTCTGTCGTCCTCTCTATTGCGTACGTTGTGTATCTTCCTTTCGAATAGGTCATATAACATATGGACCTCGCAATCCAGATCTACAAGCTTCGACATATCAGCGGCATTATTTTCATAATCTGCGTTTAGTGACTCTTGCAATTTCGACCACAGCCAGTTTAAGTGGCACTTTTGGTTTTCCAAGTTAGTCACATCGCTTTGATTAATGCCGGCTCTGACTTCGTCTATATGCTTCGTTAACTTATTAGTTAGTGTGTCCGAGGTATTTCTCAAGGGAGCCGGAATAGGGGTGCTTCGTGGTACACTTGCTCTTGCCTCTAATCCTTTAGAGGTGCTTGGCCTGGTATCCAGCACTTCCCTTTGTCCAGTTTCCACTAGTTGAAACGGTTCTTCGCCTATCATGGCTTCTTCGACCTTCATATCCGACTCCAGATATCTATGGACTTCAGCCATTGTGGATTCAAAAATCTTCTCGTTGAAGTATTGATGATCGACAGGCCCAATCCTTATCAGCGACGAGTGGTTGCTCTTGAATTTAGCGCTTAATTCCTTCACGTTTGATGAGTTTCCTCTCTCCGCTAGCTGCTCCTGGATTTTTTCTAGCACTTCATTTTGCTTTTTTAGCAGTGCCAACGTTTGTTCGGACATCATTCTGATTTGCTTTTTATTGAAACAGATTAACTTGGCTTACCGTTGGAGGTATTTTTTGTTTGATCGCCTGGTTGATCTAGCTGTGCCTCGACTCACAACTTGTTGATGTTAGCCAAGAATACAAAAAGAATGCAAAACAGAAGTTTCACTAGATTTTTACTTGATACACCCGCGGACGGCTCGAAGGACCAAAAAATGTAAAGAAAATACACTTCTAAACACTTTAAATGAGTTTATTTCCACTGCGTATGTAGAGTCGGCTTATTTGTATGGAGGAAAAAAAAAATTCGAAAATTAAAGGTCTCATAGTCTCCAATTGTTCGTTTTCGTGTAAAACTTAAATTTGTAAAGTTTTAGCCCGATCGGATAATGTTTAGAGGTGCCTTTCTCAACCAAAAGTTTGATATAGGCATTTTTTGGCTAAAATGTTGTATTTTTTGGTTAAAATTCTGTTTTCTTTGTGAGCATTTACGATTTTAGGTCGCAAATTTCTCTAATCAACTTTATTTTAGTTTTATATGATAAAATATATTTAAAATATATAAGAATTTATTTTTAATTAATTTTTAAGCGATTTCTTACTGCTAAATGGGTACTTCTTTGTATACTCTTTGACAACTTGAAATAATTTTTGATATTCGAGCTCTTTAGTTGATAATTTCTTGTTATAATCTTGCATTAGTTTTACGCCACGCTCTGCAATATCATTAACAACTTTTAAATTTCGTACAATCTCAACTACATTTTTAAAGTCTTCGTGATCTCTAGCTCTTATAGCTTTTGAGATCCAGGTGTTCATACAGACAGACTGACATTGGTCAATCGACAATATACTGATTCAGAATATATATAGTCTATGGGGTAGGAGAAGCCTCCTTTTGCCTGTTACGCACATTTCCATTCCGACAAACACAATAGACCAAGATTTTTTTTAATATCCATGGCTTAAAAATTGGAGGATATAAAGATATAAAATAAAATAAATAATAAAATAAAATAAAAATATAAAATAATAAAACAGCTACACCTCCTAAAGAAGCAACCAAAAATGAACGAATTGGAAATAACAAAACTATTGAACTAGCACTGAAAAATAATTAACAAGAACGAGACGTGAGAGTTTAAGAAAGTAAACCAGAATTATATTTAATGAAAATATCATAAACCCAGCACTTTTGAAGAAATATGCAAATAAAATTAAATAAATAAAAATAAACTAATTACACGGTAATAATATTAGGAGCAACCTATCACGAATAATATTATAGGGAATCTAGTAATCCACAAGTCAGACATCACCTTTGTCTTGATATTATATAATTTACACGATTTCATGTATTTACTGTTTACAGTACTTAAAATTTTCTACATTATTAAAATTAAAAATTGTAAAGTATGTTCAAAAAAAAAACACGAACAATGAACATATAAAACAAAAAAGCCGCAAAAGAACAAAAAACGAAATACAATCTTATAAAAAAAGATGTAGAAACTGATAACCACCAAATATCTATAGAGGAGCTATTAAATCGACTAGGAACAGACCTGAATTCGGTATGATTGATTTGAAAAAGTTTTTAGCCATATGTTTTTTGTTAAATAAGTAAACTTGTTTTTTAGGGATTGTCACATACTGAAGCTGCTTTGCGACTTGAAACTGACGGCCCTAATATGTTAACTCCCACTCCACCGACACCGTCGTGGGTAATTTTATTGAAAAATATGTGCGGAGGCTTCGCTATGCTTCTTTGGGCAGGTGCTTTTTTATGTTTTACAGCATATATCATACAATCAGTTACATTATATGAACCACCTGATGATAATTTGTATCTTGGCTTGGCACTGCTGACTGTAGTCGTTATTACGGGGATATTTTCATATGTGCAGGTGAATTATTCTTAAGCCAAAAAAAATCAATTTTACCTATCATAAGCTTTTGCATACAATAGGAACACAAGTCTTCATCTATTATGGACTCTTTTAAAAATCTTGTACCACAACATGCAACAGTCATCAGAGAAGGTGAAATACACACCATATCTGCTGAAAACTTAGTTGTTGGTGATATTGTGGATGTAAAATTTGGTGATCGGGTTCCCGCTGATATACGTATATTGGAAGCTCGCAGTCTAAAAGTTGATAATTCATCGCTAACTGGTGAATCAGAGCCTCAAATAAGGACAACAGAGTTCACCCATGACAATCCACTAGAGACCAGAAACCTTGCTTTTTTCTCAACTAATGTTGTTGAAGGTACTTGCCGTGGTGTTGTTATTGCTACCGGCGACGAAACTGTGATGGGAAGAATTGCAAATTTAACTGCTGGATTGGATGAAATACAATCTCCTATTTCTAAAGAAATTCAACATTTTATTCGGATTATTACAATTTTTGCAGTTACCCTGGGCATTATATTTTTTGTCATAGCTCTTATGTTGGGTTACACTTTTTTAGATGCAGCAATATTTCTTATTGGGATTATAGTGGCGAATGTTCCTGAAGGACTCTTGGCAACCGTAACAGTTTGTTTGACACTTACAGCGAAAAGAATGGCTAACAGAAATTGTCTAGTGAAAAATTTAGAAGCCGTGGAAACTCTTGGGTCCACATCAACTATTTGTTCAGATAAAACAGGAACGTTAACTCAGAATCGAATGACTGTTGCGCATTTATGGTATGATTACAAAATTATAGAGTCTAATACCAATGATACATTTCAGGGATCTGAGTTTAGAGACAGAGATGACAAAACGTTTGATGCCCTGTTACTATGTGCAGCATTGTGTAATGCAGCTGAATTTAAAGGAGGACAGGAAGATGTCAACCCATTAAAAAAAGAAATAAATGGAAATGCTTCTGAAGCCGCTCTTCTTAAATTTGCCGATATAATTTATGGAAGTATTGTGCCAGTACGTCGCACGCACTTAAAAAATCACAGAGATACCATTTAACTCTACTGAAAAATATCAAGTTTCGGTCCATGAATTTAATTCAGACTTTGCTTTTTTTATATTAGAAATGAAAGGAGCACCGGAAAGAATTTTAGACCGATGTAATAAGATATTAATTAACGGTGAAACATTGGCTTTAAATGACAGTTCTAAAGAATTATTTGAAGAGGCATATTTAAATATGGGTGGAATGGGGGAAAGAGTATTAGGATTTGCAGATCTTTTTTTACCAAAGGAACAATATCCACTCTCCTATGAGTTTAACACAGAACCCCCAAATTTTCCATTAATAAATCTTCGTTTCTTAGGATTAATATCAATGATTGATCCACCACGAGCAGCTGTCCCTGATGCAGTTACTAAGTGTAGAACAGCAGGTATTAGAGTCATTATGGTTAAGGAGATCATCCAATTACAGCTAAAGCAATTGCTCGAAGTGTAGGTATTATTACCAGTCCTACAACAGAGGATATTGCCAAACAAAATGGGGTTCTTCCAAGTGAAGTTGATCCTCGACAGACTAATGCTGTTGTAATACATGGAGGTGAGCTACGCGAAATGAGAGCTGAAGATTTAGATGACATTATTTATCACCATAACGAGATAGTATTTGCACGAACTTCACCTCAACAAAAATTAATTATTGTGGAAGCCTGCCAAAGACGTGGCGAAATTGTTGCAGTAACCGGAGATGGTGTTAATGATTCACCGGCCCTTAAACGTGCTGACATAGGTATAGCTATGGGTATATCAGGCTCAGACGTTTCTAAGCAAGCGGCGGATATGATTCTACTTGATGATAATTTTGCTTCCATCATAGTTGCCATTGAAGAAGGTCGTTTGATATTTGATAATTTAAAGAAGTCCATAGCATATACTCTTACCTCAAATCTACCGGAAATTACCCCTTTTTTGTTCTTCATGACATTTGATATTCCATTGGCTTTAGGTATAATTGCAATTTTATGTATAGATATTGGAACTGATATGGTTCCAGCAATATCTCTTGCTTATGAAAAGGCAGAGTCAGATATTATGAAGCGCATGCCTCGAGACCCCTACGATCATTTGGTAAACAAAAAGTAAGTTTTTTAATCTTAAGTCTCAACGCTCATAAGAACATTTTTTGCAGATTAATTTTTTATGGCATTCTTACAAATTGGAGTTATTCAAACAATTGCTTGTTTTTTTACATTTTTTGCAATAATGACTGAACATGGTTTTCCTCTCACAAGACTTCTTGGTATAAGACATGACTGGGTCTAAAAATGTCGAAGACTTAAAAGATGCATATGGGCAAGAGTGGGTATGTTGTGTAAATATTATGTTAATAAGGGTTTCTAAGCTTTAAAGCTACAATTCATTATTTAAATCAAACCCTTCAAAAATAAAAAAATTTTTTAAACCTTTTTAAAACCAGTAAGAAAAGCAACAGTCGCGCGGCACTCGACAGTGGGATAGCCTTCTTCCTACTATATGTTTCGGTGAAGTTTAATTTGTTTGTGATCCTAAGCAAATATATATATATTTTATGGGATCTCCCATGCTTCCTTTTGTTTGTTACATACATTTGCGCAAAGTTAGTATACCCTTTTTTGACCATATTCAATGGTCGAAGGGTATAAACAGAACTAGTGCAACTCTACAGTCCTGCTCCGATTATATATGGGCATGGATTTTCGCTATACATATCTTACTAGAGGGCTCCACGCCCAACCTTGGTTATATAGTGTGCAATGCCTTTAGTGAGCAGAAACCTTTGCTTACAGAATAAACAGAATATCTCTTCGCTCATTGCTAGCCAGTTGTCCTTCGCTACTTCTTAATCAATTTCATTGAAGTGCTTTCGGACACATTTTGATCTTTTTTATCAAATGTATTGAAATGAATGAGGCTTTTATGACACGTTAACAGGTCACATGTTGTATAGTTTTCAAAGATGGATTTGCCAGATGGATTTGCCAGATTAATACACATCCTACACATATGCAAAGACTACACAGGCCCACAAAAAATGAGAGCAACAGTCGCGCAAAACGCGACAGTGGGATACCCTTCGACCTATGTTCCCGTGTAGTTTAATTTGTTAAATTCATACACATATGCATATGCACATGCTTTGAAATTAATCCCGATAGATGGCGCTCGTGCTGCGCGCTCGACAGTCTCCCTTGTTAGCTGACAGAAGCACTTGCTTTTATGCTCATATTTTCTTAAATAACTTCTGTGTTTATTGTTCTACCGGATTGTGATTGTGATTATGATTGGACACTACGTAGATATTTCATTCAGCTTAGTATATGTTAAAGTCAGAAAGTTGTATCTTTTATACAGCGCTTACAAATTGAGTTCATAAATTAAATTATTGATTTGTGGGGGCGGTAGGTGTGGCACCTAACATTTGAAATAAACTTGTACCAGAAAGTGATGATTTGCGGAAAGCTTTAATTTTTGTTTTCATTTGAAAAAAAAGTGCTGCAGAGTCTCATCGAATGCTTGTCCAGGCATATGGTGATCATGCTTTATCAGAAGCAACTTGCAAAAGATGGTTTCAACGGTTCAGAAATAATGATTTTGATGTAAAAAATGAAGAACTTGGAAGACCACCAAAAAAGTTTGAAGACGCCGAATTGCAATCGATATTGGATGAAGATGACACTTTGAGCCAACAGCAAATGGCAGAAATATAAAATGTTGCACAGCAAACGATTTCTGACCGTTTAAGAGCTATGGGAAAGATCTAAGTGTGGAAAATGGGTGCCACATGAATTGAATGAAAGACAGATGGAAAACAGAAAAAACACTTGTGAAATTTTGCTTCAATGACACGAAAGAAAATCGGTTTTGCATCGAATCGTTACTGGCGATGAAAAATGGATTTATTTTAAGAATCCTAAACGGAAAAAATCATGGGTTAATCCAGGACAACCATCAACATCGATCGCAAAAACCAGATCGCTTCGGCAAGAAGACAATGTGGTGTGTTTGGTGGGACCAGAAAGGTGCGGTGTACCACGAGCTCCTTAAACCTGGTGAAACAGTTAATACTGTTCGCTACCGACAACAAATGATCGATTTGAACCATGCATTGATCGAGAAACGACCAGAATGGGCCAGAAGACACGGCAAGGTAATTTTGCTCCATGACAATGCTCCTGCACACAAAGCAAAACCGGTTCAGGATACTATCAAAGCACTTGGCTGGGAGCTGCTACCCCCACCCGCCGTATTCACCAGACTTGGCTCCTTCCGACTACCATTTGTTTTCATCGATGGGACACACATTGGCTGAGCAGCACTTTGATTCCTACGAGGAGGTCGAAAATTGGGTTTCTGATTGGTTTTCTTCAAAGGACGAACAATTTTACTGGCGTGGTATCCACAAATTATACTTTATATACTTTATGGGGTCTCCCACGCCTCCTTCTGCCTGTTACATACATTTGCACAAAGTTAGTACACCCTTTTTTGACCATTTTCAATGGTCGAAGGGTATAAAAAGTTCATAATCTAGATCGCTGAATCCGAATCCGAGGTCAGAATTTTGCGATCACGTCTGGAATTCGACATAACCTCACAAAACTGAAAAAAATTAAAATAACCCCAAAAGATATAGAATCCTGATCTGAGCATGTGATATATGCTTTAACATGTATTTTGTCCTTCTAAGTCTGAATCTGAAGTTAAAATTTACGTTACACATCTGAGTTTCGACTTTACTTCAAAAAACTCGAAAAATTTTTGAAGTTCCAAAATATAATGGGAGGTCATGATCGGGTCATGCGATATATGTTTCTATATGTTTTTAGACCTTCTTAACCCGAATCCAATGTCAAAACCAGCCTAAAAAAATTTTGAAAAACTTTAAATTTTTTTCATTATTTTTTATTACTGCATTTGTACAAATATGAGGAATCACGTATTTAATTTCTGTTTTTTATTAGTTAAATTACAGATTTGAAACAAAAATCATTATTCATATGAACCTATTCCGAATACTGATAAAATATACCAAATGGAAAACTTTTTTGTATATTAAATTTGAATACACCCTAATCCACTATTAAGATAAACTTCAAAATTTTGGAAGTTTTTTAAAAAGTGTTTAGGTTAGGTCGAAATTCATTCTGGAAACCAAAGTTCAAGCGAAATCCGAAAAACACTTCCAAGGTGTGTCTAAATACCTGGAAGAAACAAAATAGAACTTCTACACGTATCAACTAAAATGCAGCAACGGACTGCAAGTTATACTAAAAGGAATCGAACCTGACGTCGCCTTTAAGGACAAGGTCATCTGTTGCAAAAATGTTAGCAACATAATAAACAGAAAAAAACGACGCAACCACTCTTTAAGGTCGAGCTCTAACCCGTCCTACAAACTGCAGTGTTTATTGCATCGAAGGATCACCGTGTAACCACACAAACGTAATGGAGCTGTACAATGCACAAATTGACACACCAAGACATACTGCACTCTTCGGTCAGTCTTCGTAGCGGCCAGGATCTCAAAACCAAAACGGAATCATGTGGAAATTAAGAAGTTGAAAACCAAAGTGCAAATCAAACAGCTGGTTTTGGAAAACTTGTGTGTGCGACAGGCATGGCAAAGGAACGCCTTACTGAAGCTACCCGCAAGAAACTATACCTGAAACTAAAAGTCAGCAGCCTCAACTAGATTATGAACGCCCGATCACCCTTGTGTCTGGACTACAAGGTCCTGCTCTACAACTCCACTCTTAAGCCAATCTGGACGTATGGCTCCTAGGAACGCGAGCAGAACCAACATAGATATCATACAGCGCGCACAATTAAAGATCCTGCGAACTATCACTGGGGCACCATCGTAAATTAGAAATCAAAACATCCACAGGGATCTCGGCATTTACGCAGTAAAAGATTAAATAGACAAGCAAAAAGCGTCCTACGATGAAAAACTCTCTGCCCACCTAAATCCTCACCCAAGGGACTTGACTCGGGTTTTCAACCGAACCCACCTGCAACGTACCGACTTTCCCACCCAGCCATAATTTGTCAGGGCCATTTTTACTGTTCCAGTCTACATGACTGCTATTTAGGATATAGTATAAGATTTGATACACTTATGGTTTAAATTCTCGAAAATAAGAAGATTCTATAAATAAACCAGTAAGAAAAGCAACAGTCGCGCAGCACGCGACAGTGGGATAACCTGCGACCTATGTATGTATGTTCCTATGTATGTACTCATATATGTATGTACATATGAACATGCTTTTGAAATTAATCCCGACAGATGGCGCTCGCGCTTTGCGCTCGCCCGCCTCCCTTGTTAGCTGACAGAAGCACTTGGTTTTATGTTCATACTTTCTTAAATAAATTCTGTGATTATTGTCCGATCGGATTGTAATTTGAAGACTACGTAGATATTTCATTCAGCTTATTATATGTTAAAGTCAGAAAGTTGTATCTTTTATACAGCGCTTACAAATTGAGTTCAAAAATTAATTTTTTGATTTGCCGGGGCGGTGGGCGTGGCACTTAACATTTGAAATAAACTTGATCTGCGCCGAGTACATAGGAACCTTCATTCCAAATTTGGTGTCTCTAGCATTTATAATAGCTGAGATCTGTGTGTTCATCTGGTCAGACGGACATCAGGACATCAGGACATCCGGACATCCGGACATCCGGACAGACAGACAGACATGGCTCAATCAACTCGGCTAGTGATCCTGAGCAAGAATATATATACTTTGTGGGGTTTGCCACGCCTCCTTCTGCCTGTTACATACATTTGCATTTTGCACAAAGTTAGTATACCCATTTTTGACCATTTTCAATGGTCGAAGGGTATAAAAAAATACTTAGCGTGCTTTACTGCTTCTTAAACGATCTGAAATATAAGCATTCTATGATCTTACAGAAGTTTGATGGCAAAGTGATACATTACTTCAGTTGACAATCGAACTTTCAACTGGTAACAAATGTGTTACAAAAATACACCATATTTCTTTTTCCAGAGACTCTGTCAACTTAATACTATCTTTAATTGTATGCGAATCACCACGTATTGCAAATTATTAGAGTCAGACTAACGGAAAACAATTCTTTTGATTTTGTTCTGTTTCGCGCACTATTGACGATCGGTATGATTTGAAAGAAACCATCTCGGGGAAAAATAAAATTTTGTGAAAAAATTTCGGAAAAGTCTATAATAACCTTAAGGCGACTATAGATGGCATTCAAACAATCATTTTTATATATAAATAAATTTTAATAAAAAACGTTCGCATGTTAATAGCGACGGTCTGCTTAAACTTAAAACCTTAAAAACTGCCTCTTCCATTTCCTTCCATTTGGAAGGAATCATTTATAATTCCTTTATTCATGAAGAGCAGCAAATCTGATGCACCGAAATTCTTCAAGAATATCGTAATACCTCACTTGCAAAATTCGTGTAGATACGTTGTATTTCCTTTTCAACACGTATTCATCAAACGTCATTCAACGACGACAAAATTGTTGGAGCTTACATCCTTCGTTATAAATTGCTTTCAGGATAAGCTTCAACCTGATGTCACATACTTTTAAATATCCGGAGAATTTGAGCTTTGTTATAAATTTAAAGACGACTGCTGTCACGTTCGGCTTATCCCAACTTAGATAGCTTTATTTCATAGTGTAGTGCAAACTTTATAAACCTAAATAGCTCCAGGTGTAAGCTGATGACATTCTCAAGTGAAAATCCGAAGTTTGTATCTTACTATCTTTGTGGTTGTGCATTGGAATTTTCCTGCTTGATGTTCTAAGTGTCCTTTTGGACCGCAAACTTAAGTGTTTTGAATATATGTCATCAGCGGTCAATAAAGATATGATATAAAGAGATGGTCTAAGTAGTTTTAAGATCTCTATTTAACAAAAACCGTCTATATCTCACTCGTTCGTCCAATCCTCGAGTACGGCTTATGCGTTAGTTGTCCTCAATACTCTGTCCATCTTTCAGTAGGATTATTATATCCTTCGACCATTTAAAATGGTCAAAAAAGGTTATACTAACTGTGTGCAAATGTATGTAACAGGCTGAAGGAAGCGTCGGAGCCCCCATTAAGTATATATATTCTTGCTCAGGACCATAAGCCGAGTCGATTGAGCCATGTCTGTCTGTCTGTCCGTCCGTCTTTCTGTCTGTCTGTCTGTGTGAACGCACAGATCTCAGCTATTAGAACAGCTAGAATTACCACATTTGGCAGGAAGACTCCTGTGTACTATAAGCAGATCAAGTTTATTTCAAATGTTAATTTCAAATCAATAATTTTTGAACTCAATTTGTAAGCGCTGTATAAAAGATACAATTTTCTGACTTTAACATATACTAAGCTGAATGAAATATCTACGTATTCTCCAAATTACAATCCTATCGGACAATAAACACAGAAGTTATTTAAGAAAGCATCTGTCTGCATTAATATCAAAGCATGTGCATGTTCATATGTGTATGAATTTAACAAATTAAACTACTCGGAAACATGGGTCGAAGGGTATCCCACTGTCGCGTTTTGCGTGACTGTTGCTCTCGTTTTTAACTTTGTTTTTGGTTGAGTTATTATTTGTAGAGAAGAGTCCACGGGCAGTGGTCTTCGAGTCATATTTGATTGAACTTAAAAGTGTCTATGGGTTTACAGTTAGATCAGATTTACTTGATTTTCGAGTTTTCCGTTGAAAATATTCCCTTGGTAAATTCTAAAAATACATTCATTTCATTTTTACATATGTTAAAAAGTCGAAAATTAAAAGTTACGTTCTTTCAATTATTTAATGACCCCGTATTAATGCCAAGTTTGTCATGTATTGCACTGAATATTAATACGTAGACCGCACAAAATATATGAAACATATATACTTCGTGAGTCTTCTACGTTTCCAGTAACTGGTATTTCCTCTTTTATCATTTATAATGATAAAAAATACTAAGACATGAAAATATGGTTGCCTTTGACGTTCTAAAAGTTGTAGACCATTGAAAATGGTATACTAACTTTGTGCAAATGTATGTAACAGGAAGAAGAAGGCGTTGGAGACGCCATAAAGTATTTATATTTGAGTTTGGATGAGGCCCCCTTTTAAAAAGTTCCGGGCCGGGCCTCAAAAAACAGGCCCGCGCCCATCTCTAATGTGTGCATACATAGGAACATACTACATAGGTCGAAAGGTATCCAACTGTCGCGTGCTGCGCGACTGTTGCTTTTCTTACTGGTCTTAATTAATCTATGTACCATCTTTAACTAACTGTTGAACCATGCTTGGTGTAGTCTTTATTCAGGTGATATTGATAGTGATGACCTGGTTAGCCGGTTATACTTCTCTTTCCCTTGAGAATTAGTCGTCTTTTTTCACCCCTAACTCTTCCGTTTTGTGGATCGAGATATACTCTGCACGAGCTTTTCAGGGGGTGTTGTTCGACCTACAAAAAACTACTTTATAGTATCTAACACTAAGTCTGCAGTTTTCTTTAAACTTTTAATACTGCCTCACTTATCTAGCAATTAAACAAACTTTTATTAATTTTAAATAATTACACAGGACCACAAAAAAAGCGGCATCTGCAGTTATATGTATGTTAGATTTTCGTAATCGTCTGAACTTCGACATAACCTCACAAAACTGAAAAACCTTAGAATATCCCCCAAAAGATATAGAATCGTAATCTAAGCATCCGGTACGCGACAATGGGATACCCTTAGACCTATGTTCCTATGTATGTACATGTATACAAATGCACATGCTTTCAAACAATCTCTGACAGATGGGGCTTTGTTACTTGACACAAGCACTTGGTTTTATGCTCACACTATCTTAAATAACTTCTATTTTTATTGTCCGATCAGTTTGCAATTTAAAGAATGCGTAGATATTTCATTCAGCTTTGTATATTTTAAAGGCAGAATGTTGTTTCTCTTATACATCGCTTATAAATTGAATTAAAAAATCTTTATTATTATTGATTTGCGGGGGCGGTAGGCGTGGCACCATATAATTGAAATAAACTTGATCTGCGCCTGGTACACAGAAACATTCATGCTAAATTTGGTGTCCCTAGCTTTTATAATAGCTGAGATATGTGTGTTCATCTGGTCATCCGGACATCCAGACAGACAGACATGGCTCAATCGACGTTTATTTTGTGTTGCATACTTTAGGAAACGGTTTAAAAATCATTAACTCTTACCATTACTTTCTTAAATAACTTCTTTAACAACCATCTGATCGCAACAAAATTGTCAGAAATCAAAAATATTATGTTTAAAAATGAACTGCCTTGGACACTTAAACTTTGGTTTTTTTGATTACGGGTTTTTTTGAATTCAGGGCCTTATCTAAGATTTCATTTTTTTTTCTATGTTTAGCGTATTTTTTTGTTGCACAGTTTGTAGGGAAACTCTTAGAAATTAGTAACTATTAACTTCTAAAACAAAACTTTATTTGCGAGAAATTACAGATATTGGCACCAAATTTGGTAAGCCAATGATGCTAGCGCGACGCGTTTCTCCTTTGCTAACTGACAGTAGCATTAGATGTTAATCCCATACTTTTTTCTTCTGTGTTTATTGTCCGATCGGATTGAAATTTGAAAGTGAATTATATATTTTATCCAGTTCAATATATATTTATTAATATTATTTTTTTATGGTGAATATACAATATCCAATAACGTGGGAAATTATTGTGTCACCAATGCGTAGACGGACAAACGGACTATTTGCGTTTTGATATGCTGGCTGGTTAGAAGTCCGTTCAAGTTAAAGTGTATATTAGTGGTGGAAATCTGTCTATTAAGTTGCATTTTCAGGTATTTTAAAATGTAATGCTGGCGGTCTGAATCGGCAGAGAAGGCAAAAAGAATATGTGGGGATCGTGCTGCTTAATATGGTGCCGTTTTTGATACATATTTCATCTTTAATGTTAGTGTGAGAATATGCATTTCTGATTACGGATAATGTGTACAGGCCCTGGTCTTTCGTTATGGTATCGAGATTAGTCTTGGTTAAGTCGCTAGTGACTAGCCTAGTCCTCTCTCAACAAACTATCGAACTGTTAATATCGATCAAAAAGTTGAACTTCAATATAACAAAGCCCTAGGTCCATCTCTTTTCTCGTATGACGACATATTGAAAATTGGGAAAAATTAAATATTGTGACTTTTGAAAGCCATCATACATGGAAATTTAACAAGCTTTACTGTTTTTAGTACCGAGTAAGTACTTTGTAAGCAGCATATACTTATTGTTGGGTAAGCCAATAATTTGCTTGTTTTCTTTGAGCGTTTGTTTGAATAGTCCTACGGATCACCATAGCGACACTCTGATTGTCTTTAACACAGCCACTGGCTCAAGACCACACATGGTTGAGTCCGGCTCGTGCACTCTGACACATCAAGCGGATAAATTCTGTAATCATGAGTTCAGTCGGATATACAGGGGTAACACTGATGTTACATCTGATTTGACAGAAAGTTAGTTTTATCCTTCCGCGGAACGAAAATGGTTGTGTATACGATTGAGGAACGCGTTAAAATAGTGCAGTTTTACTTTGAAAATTATGGTAATGTTGCAGAATGTGTGCGAACAGAATGTGGGCCGTAACAAAGCACCGTCCGCTCCGTATGTGCGCTTTCTTTTGAAAAAATTGAGAGAAACCGGCACAATTATTGATAAACCAACGCGAGAGAAACCAAAAAAAGTGCGTACTGCCTGTAATATCGCTGCTGAGGCCGGCGGCATCATTGGCCCATTTTTCTTCGAAAATGCGGCAGGAGTCGCCGTTACGGTCAATGGCGAACGCTACCGCGCCATGTTAACGAATTGATTCTTCACGGAAATCGAAGAAGAGGACTTGGAAAACATTTGGTTCCAGCAAGAAGGCGCTCTGTGCCACACAGCCAACGTTACGATCGATCAAGCACGCCACACATAAACATAACCTCACAGAGCACCCTGTTAAGCGGCGTTGATTTAAATAATCGTAAGTAACAATATACTTGTATATGCAATCGCTATGTGCATATAATAATTTTCTGGTACAAAATTCATAGGTTGTCTCGCTTGGCAGAATAAAAATTGTTTTTCTGCAAGTATACACAAGCGAAAATTGTTGGCCGGCTGAGATGCCACCCATCCTTAACGTATCGTCTGCAACGACAGAAACACCTTTGGGAAGAGGAATAGTGATAATTAATATTGAAAAAGACTAATTAAACAATACATACTTGCCACACACCCATCAAATCATATAAAAATACAGTCACATGCACACATCTGCCACCCGTACACAATCATAAACACACACATTTGCCACATATACACAATCATACACACAGTGATAACCGAATGGGGCAGCCGCGTCTCCAACTCCAGAGGGCAAGCCGTCACTGACTCCATGAGTCTGCTCGACCTGATCCTGCTGAATGACGGCCGCAAGCCGACCTTCAACAACGAAAGGGGCACGTCATATATTGATGTGACCTTTGTCAGCAGAGGCTTAGGTTAGGTTATATCGGCAGGCCCCCAAGTGGGGGCCTCACATAGATCAGTATGATCCCTAGTGTTGCCGGATAAGTGATGGAGGCTGTTAATTTATCGATTTAATTATCCCAGTCTAGTGCGCTGGTTACTTTGGCAAAAGCCAGGAGTTTTTGGGGTGCCAGGCCCGCCGCTTCCCTTCAGTGATGCAAGCAGGGGGCTTCAAAGGCATTTCGATCTCGAAGTCATGACTGCGGGGCAGTCACAGATGAGGTGTTCCAGAGTTTCTTTTACATCTAATGCCCAACTTCTTAGCGTGCGTTGCGGTCAGGCAGTGACCCGTGAGTATACCCGTCATTAGTCTACAGTCTCTTCTCGGGAGCTGAATGACGTATTGGGTCAATTTCTCATTCGCATGATTGCACATAGTGCGTGTTATTTTGCAGTTTGTTGTGCTGTACCACCTTCTTTCTGCTACTGCTGCGGCGCTTTCTTCTAAGCTGTGGCTTATCGATCGTAGCGGTATCTTCAGGTCTTCAACTGTCATTTGTCTAGATTCGGCACCTTCCTTCGCTAACCTGTCTGCCATCTCGTTTCCGTCGATGCCCTGGTGGCTCGAGCGGTTGCTTAATGCATCTAATGCTTCTCTGCTTGCCAGTACACTTTCGGAGCTGATGACATAGGATTGCATGGATTTGATATATGCCTGAAAAAGATGTTAACCCGATTCGCAATTCTGATATCGCAAGTTCTGCAGCCTTCTTTATAGCGAAGACCTCCGCTTGGATGATGCTACAGTAGTCTGGCATACGACACTGGAATAAGAGGATCTGCACAGTAGACCGCGGCTCCTACGCCGGTTTCCATTTTAGATCCGACCGTAAGTAACTTAGTTGCGTTTTCGTCCATGCCGATTTTCCAATCTTCATGTCCCATTAGAGTAGGTGTTCTGGAGAAGATGTTTATTGGGGTCACGTAGTCCGTGCTATTGAGTGACTCTCCTCCCACTTCACCGTGCCCGTAATTTGCGACGGCCAAATTTCCTGTAGCACAGAGACGTTGTGCGGTCTTTTGTGCTAGTAGTTTGGCCTGTATGTCAATAGGGGAGAACTCCAAGTATCATTTCCAAGGCCCTTGTTGGAGTAGATCTCAGTGCCCCAGTAATGCACATTTGTGTGCGTCTCTGTACCCTTTCCATTGTCAAGAGGTATGTGGATTTCTTAGTGGACGAACAATTGAGATGAAAACCCAGTGCATCAGTTTGGGAGACAGGCCCCATGTGCTACTTAGCATCTTTTGCGATGCATATAGTGCACTAGTGGCCTTCTTTACCCTTTACTCGAAATTGGTCTTCCAGCTCAGCTTGCTGTCCAATACTATTCCTAGATACTTCACGCTCTTTTTTGGCTCGAGCATGGCCCCGTTTATAGACGGCGGAGTCCATTGCGGTATCTTATATCTCTTGGTAAAGAGAATTAGATCCGTCTTGTCCGCATTAATACTGAGTCCGACATCCATCGTACTTCTTTCAGTGCTTCTTTCAGTGTACTGTCCATGACTGAGCTGATCGTCGTTGGACATTTGCCCACGATAATTATGGCTATGTCATCTGCATAGGCGGTTATCTTTGGGGCTTTCCGTTTAAATTTCTTTAGGATATCATTTACCACTAAGTTCACAGTAGCGGCGACAGCACTCCGCCTTGTGGCGTGCCTCTGTGCGCTGCTTTGGTTGTGGTGGTGGTTCCCCATTCGGCTTTTACTCTTCTACAGCTCAATAAATTTCCTATCCAAGAGTTTACAGCCTCATGGGTTTCTGCAGCTCTCATGCTCCGCATGATCGCTTCCGTAGATACATTGTTGAATGCACCTGAGATGTCCAGGAACGCTCCTAAGGCAAATTCCTTGTGGTGTAGGGCTTTTTCGATGGTGGATACTAGAGAGTGTAGCGCTGTTTCCACCGATTTCCCCTTTGTGTAGGCGTGTTGGTTGGATTCTACGAGTCGGTTCATGCCTCCTCTTATATGTAGATCCAGAATTTTCTCCAGGGTTTTGAGCAGGAAAGAGTTGAGACTTATCGGTCTGTAGTCTTTCGGTTGCATGTGACTGCATTTTCCTGCTTTTGGAAGGAATACACCACGTGCTGTCCTCTAGGGTACAGGTACATATGCCCGTCTTAGACATCCTTTGAATATTGTTTCCAGCCATGGAGTGACTTTTCTTTGGTCTTCTGCAGCATGGCTGGTATTATGCCATCTAGCCCAGGGGATTTGTAGCTCTCGAAAGATTCTATGACCCATTGGATTTTGTGTTGTGTATTCCCAGGTATGTCATACACTGGTTGTTGTGCGTCTAGTACATCCGTGCGTCCGGGGAAGTGCTCGCTTAGAAGGGCATTAGTCGCTTCCCCGCTGCTATTCGTCCATTGGCCATCGCTAGTTCTTAGTTGGCTCTGAATTGCCGGTTGGCTTGACAGAAGCTTCCTAAGTCTTGCGGTTTCCGTGATCTTCTCGATACCAGAGCAGAAGGATCTCCATGAGTTCCTCTTGGCTGTCTGGACCTTTTTCTTGAAGTCACGGAGCCTTGTCCTGTATTCGTCCCATACAATATCTTCGTTTGCTTGTTTGGCTAGTTTGAAGATTTCTTGTAGGTCCGTGCGTTGTGCCTTCAATTCTGGGTCTTTGTTTCCTCCTTGTTATTGAAGTCTTGCACCTAGCGTTAAACGCTGAGGTTAGGTGGTGACAGAGAGTCTTCACGGACTTCTCAATATCCACCGTTGTTGAGATAGGTGTTGGAGATGGGAGTGTCCTTGCCACTTTGGCCTTAAACATATCCCAGTTGGTGTTCCTGGGATTTTTGTAAAGACTTTTGTCACAGTGCACTCAAATTTGACTTCGAACTGGATATACCTATGGTCAGAGAAGGAGGGTTTGCTTAGGACCCTCCATTCCGTGACTTCGGTATTTGTACGAGACGCGAGTGTTAGATCTATAACACTAGATGAGGTGGGACCTACGTAGGTGGGTTCCTCTCCTCTATTAGCGATCTTAATATTATGCTTTAGGATAAAGTCTAAAAGTGACTCACCTCTATTGTTGACATCTTTGCATCCCCATAGGGTGTGATGCGCGTTGGCGTCGGCGCCTATCACTAGGGGTTGCCTCTTCTGGCTCACCTCCTGGATCAGACGCTCCATCTCTTCTGTCGGCGATTCCCTGTCGTGCGCTAGATAGCAGGACGCCATCAGAAGTGGCTCGTCCCTGCATCCTTCTAGCGCTATCACCGTGATGTCGTCCGTGCTGTAATTAGTCATAAGATAATAGATGCCTTTTCTTACCTGAATTGCAGTTCTAGCTTTACTTACGGTAGTCGAATAGAAGATGGAGTAGTTGGTCGACCCTAGCCAGTCGATCTTATTGCCCGAAGCGATCCAGGGCTCCTGGACTAGGGCCACGTCGACGGACTCCTCCTCCAGGGTTAGGAGGAGCCGACGCTAACTTGCTTTTATGGAGATTTAGCTGAAGGATCCTTAGCTTCATGGCTAATTTCAGACTCCTTCAGCTTGGATGGGTTGGCTATAATGGTCAAGTCACCATCCTCCTCCGTTTCGTCCTCTATATCGAGGCTGTTGGCCGCGTCTGTTAGTGCCTCGAGGTCTTTTTTCGACCTCGCCGACCTCTAGCGTATTGGCGTTTGTGTCATTCGGGTGGCGCTTCTTGAGTCGCAGGTAGACGTTACCTACTCCCCACGCCATCTTCCCGAACCTCGGATACAGCAGATCCTCGGCCTCCTTGCTGATCTGGAGGACCATTTGTTGGCCGTTGCCTTCCGGCTTGCCAACGTGGAGTACCGTCCAGTCAGTGGTAGGCACGTTTCGGATTCTGCCATCTGAGCAATTTGAGCGCCTGCTCCTTTGGTACGACCCTCGGGAAGAGTACCTTCGCTTTCGGTATTGACGGAATACATGTTCTGTCAACTACCTCCAGCTTAGCACCTTACCAGAGGGTGTCCATTTTGGCCACAGTGTCAGTGACCCACTTCAGGGTGAGGTCATCCTTACAGCTCAATATCTTGACCCCGTTAAGCCATCCCGCTCCATCGAAGGTGGTAGGCTGAGACCCCGGCTCCTCCATTCGCTTGAATAGGGCGTCCAGCAGCTTCAGCTCTGCCAACTTCCATTTCTCGTGCGTTATCCTGCCACATCGCTCGCCGTCTCCCTTTTTCGGCAGTGGTTTTTTGGGTGTCTTTTCGGCTTTTTGGCGCGGCCGCTTGTTCACGGGCACATCCGCCTTATCGTGGTCTTCGGCCCTCTGCATTTTTGTGAGCAGCAGCTCCTCGACCTTATTAGCAAATTAGCTAGAAGTGGCCTTCATCGCCATTTTGCCTTCGAAGTGCTTGCGGCCCTCTTCAATCCTCTCTTCGGCCCACTCCAGCTTTTTCCGCTCCTCGGGGGTGAGTTTCTTGCTGCCAGCATGCCGAGATTTGATTTTAAGGGCCGCTTTGTACTGGGCTTTGGCTCTTAGGCCCTCCTTCGTCTTTTTTGGGCCCTTCCCTACTAGGGGAGCTGGAACCCTTGACTGGGGAGCGCAAGAGGCTTTCTTCCGCCTCAGCACTTATCTCGATGCCTTGAGGGTCGCTGTCCGAGTCTGCGTGGACTCTTGGCGTTTTTGGACGTTGTGGCAGTAGTTGTACAACTGTCCTGGCCTGCTCCCACCAGTACAGAGGTGTGACCGCTTGCGACACGTAGAGGGGTGTTCACCCTTCCACCTTCCACCGAAGTTTGGGCTGACATCCCAGCCCAAGAGTCCATCGTACTCCATTTGGTTGATTTTGTTCTTGGGAACCACCCCATAGCATTTTAGGCCTATCTGCCAGGCACCTCTGACCATAGCTTCGGACACAAAACTCTGCAGGTCTCAGTAAATAGGATCCAGGTGACTTCAGCGGGATCGCTAAAGTACCTGGGCGTCCTTATATATCACAGGCTCTCCTTTTAAGGATCATGCAATCTATGCTAGGAAGGCAGGGATGACATCTGTTTCATTGGCAAGGCTTATGCCAAACGTGGGAGGACCTAGGATGCCGGCTCGAAAGCTGGTGGTGGTGGTAGCAAAAGCCACGCTTCTATATGCTGCGCCTATCTGGAGCACAGTCACAAATAAGATCACAAATAAGAGTTCATACTTAAAGGCGTGCGATCGGTGATGCGGACTATGTCCCTCAGGCTCATTAGAGGATTTAGGACGATATCAGATGACGCAGCACTTGCCCTGGCAGGCATGCCGCCCATCGACCTCGGGATCAAGGCACTGGGCTTTATTCGAGATGGCGTTTCTCGGCTAGAGACTCAAGAGTGGCTGCAGAGAGAGTGGCAGGCTAGATGGCAAACGTCGCACCGTGGGAGATGGACTTATCTGCGCATCCCAGTGTTAGCGGAATGGGCAGAGTGTAAACACAAAGTAGTGGACTACCGCCTGACCCAGTTCCTTACTGATCATGGCTGCTTCCGTGCTTACCTATTTCGGTTTCGCCATGTAGATTCACTCCAGTGCCTCTACTGCACCGACGCTGTGGAAACAGCGGAACAAGTCCTTTTGAATTGTTCGCGGATTACTGTGGACAGAGATCAGCCAAGGTCTCTGTCCGGAGTGCCGCTCAGCCCAAGAGGCTTGTTCTTTGCCATGTTGGCGAACAAAGATACATGGGACCTGGGGCATGCCATCATCATTAACATGATGAAGAGGAACCGAGCCGATGCGTTGACCAATAGAGCTGGTACATAGTTTTTGTTTTCAGGATTATTTTATTAAATATATATTAATCTCCTTTTATATTCTTATATTCTAATTTTATTTTCTATTTCTATAGAGGTCGTTAGTAATTAGTTATATTTCAGTAGACAGTAGACAATTTATACAATAATTAAGGAGATTTGTTTTCCTGTGTGGTGGCGGGGCTAGAATACTACCTCAGTGGGCTCGGCTTGTCGTAAAAGGCGATTGAAGAGTTAAGGAAGGGGAGTCACGCTACATGCTAACGCATCTAAGAGGGAGTGCGACCTGGCCTCACATCCTGCTCACCGAAGTATTACATTGACTGGCAGTCCCGGTGAGCGCGTTAAGGACTAGTGACTGTACGTGGTTTTTTTTTTTTACGTAGGCATAAACCGATAGTTTCTATAGGGGTATGAATCGTGCATGCTATCTTCGTATGGTATCTTTCGAAGATTTGATTTTCCTCCAGTATATATATTATAAAAAAAAAAAAACAACACAGTGATAACAATTACATACATAATAAAAACAGTGTAAATTCACAACACCCACATTCACTAAACAACCAATTGTTAAATTGATTAAACAATTTTATACCCTTCGACCATTGAAAATGTTCAAAAAAGGGTATACTAACTTTGTGCAAATGTATGGAACAGGCAGAAGGAGGCGTCGGAGACCCCATAAAGTATATATATTCTTGCTCAGGATCACAAGCCGAGTCGATTGAGCCATATCTGTCTGTCTGTCTGTCTGTCTGTGTGAACGCACAGATCTCAACTATTATAAAAGCTACAGTTACCAAATTTGGAAGGAAGACTTCTGTGTACTATAAGCAGATCAAGTTTATTTCAAATGTTAGGTGCCACACCTACCGCCCCCACAAATCAATAATTTAATTTATGAACTCAATTTGTAAGCGCTGTATAAAAGATACAACTTTCTGACTTTAACATATACTAAGCTGAATGAAAAATCTACGTAGTGTCCAAATCACAATCCGGTAGAACAATAAACACAGAAGTTATTTAAGAAAATTTGAGCATAAAAGCAAGTGCTTCTGTCAGCTAACAAGGGAGACTGTCGAGCGCGCAGCGCGAGCGCCATCTATCGAGATTAATTTCAAAACATGTGCATATGCATATGTGTATGAATTTAACAAATTAAACTACACGGGAACATAGGTCGAAGGGTATCCCACTATCGCGTTTTGCGCGACTGTTGCTCTCGTTTCTTTGCTTTCATGCTTCATTATTAAATACTTACTTAAAATTAAAAAATAAATTTAATATGAATACTTATTTACAGGTTCTTAAAATTAGTTTTAAAAATAGTTTGAATAATTTGTTTTTTTTTTTTTTTTATAAATTTTCGCAAAAACATTCTTCTTCAATCATGCCAATGCAGTATTCTTAAATGATTATGTAAAAATACAAATATATAAAAAAATAATCAGTTCCTTCAAAGTGAATTGATAATTATGTGTGTGCCATAAACATTATTCATATGTAACAAAGCAGCAACACACACCGTACATCAACTTGGTACCAAGGTTCTTGTCGGGATAAGTGAAAAGAATTTTATTGCACACAAATATGATTTTCTAAATTACTTAATCAATTCACTGACCCAATTTTATTAAGAACTGCTGAACAAACTATACTGAAATCTATTAAAAAAATGATGAAATCGTAAAACAAAAAGAAAAGAAAAACCAATGAAAAGAAAATTTACTAATATAAATTTATTACCCTATTTTTGAAACCTTATATTTAAAATGAAAAATGGAAACTTTATACCTGAATTGAAAACGAAATACTGAATTGAATTGAAAGAAAAAAAATTTAAAGAACAATCAACGAACAATTAATTTAGGTGTAGGTTGTATTTGTTTCGTTTTTAAATAATATTAATAACTATTAGACTATATTATCATGATTTAATTAAATCAACAATTACCTTTAAAAAAAAGAAATTTGTTGCAACACACTATTGCACTACCCCCCATAGTATCATGCTAAAACAATTTATTATGGTTGTAAATGTATGAATTATATTTTATAATGTTTAACTAAATTAACTAATACGTTTCTTTGGTTGACAATAGGCTGAACTAGCATATCAGCTAACTTGTTTAGGGATTTCCTATTAATTTCGCCGAAAGGAAATAATGGTATGGCGGGTAAAGAAGGCGGGCTGCACCAACACCTATAGCAGCCTCGTTATTATTTTAAAGATTGTACATACGTATATTATATATGTATATATAACACTCATGTAAACATACTATCTGTTTGTTTGTATTTAAACATTAAATACAATTATTAAAATTTACAATTCTAAATATTTAAGCAAATATTAGAAAAATGGCACCCATGGGAGGCCGTTATGTGTGTAAAAACATAGCATCTTTAATTGCGCATGCAATTAAATTTTATCACAAAATACCGTCTTTACAGAAGGTTTAGAGACGTCGATCTTCGCAATAATTCCATTAGTAGCGAAACGGCTTAATCAAAGCTTAAAAATACACTGAGTGACAGCGATATTTGCTAGCTTCGGTCTGGGAGTTTCACACGAGTTGTGAGGGTCTCTGATTGGAATATGGCTGTCAGACGAAATGAGCATTCAGTCATCCATCACAAGCCTTTCAATTCGTGAGGGAATTTTACGAATCATAAAGCATGTTCAATTCTATTGTGTGCACTCATTCCTCATGCGAACGAGAATAGCTAGAATCGGTGAAGAAAACACATAACATATAGGATTTATGTATGTTTGTGGTGGCGGCAATGGTATCTTCCTTCCTTCTGGGGGATCGTAGGTGGAGGCGAAATATGTTGATGTAGAACTGAAAGCCGACGCGAAAACAATTCGAGAAAAAATACACAATTCGGGGCGCGTGGAGTTCACTTCACTTATACATATATTTAAACTTGTACATAATCTATGTAGTTTTACTTAAACATAACTTAACATAAATATGTAGGATAAAAGAGCGCGAGAGCCCTTGGTGACTCTCGCACTGTTTACGCCGCTGCCTATGCTGCCTACTTTTCGGCGGCAAGTTTCGGCGTAAACTTTCTGCCCCCCTTTCAATACTAATGCAAATAGATGGGGCCGGAATTTTTTTGGAGGCCGCTGTAGGGGCTTGAGGAGAGTGTTCTGGGCCAACGGCAGCCCACCGTGGGACGGAACAAGGCCTGGGAGGATTACGTCGCCATAGACGTCGGCCCCCAGAACAATGGAGACTCTGCTTGGCACATGGCACCGATTGTCCGCCAGCGTAATGCCCGGGTATCGAGTCTGGAGCTCCTTTCCGACATTCTGAGCCGGAGTCCTGATCTGAACTTCCTCCATCTTCAGAGTCACTGGGATGGAGAATGCTGGCGACACCCTTGACCTGAACAAGGCTCGGCAAAATCCATCTTCGGCAGAAAGGCCAAAGGATTTTGCCAATTAGGTGGGCATGCGGCTGTGTGGACTGCAAGCGTCCAACAACACACGCACCTCGAAAATTTTGCCGCATGCCGCATGCACGGCATGCTGATTGCCACCGAGGGTATTGTCGCCAGGGACTCTGGAGGTGGAGGAGACGGCGTGGATGGGACAGCGTTCTGCGTCTCGGCTGGTGGTTGGGAGATGGAGAAGCGTATGGTGGCCTTCGCCGCATGAGCGACAGGTGCCACCACTGCGACATGAACCATTAGAATGTTCATGTGCAAGGCAGTTCGGGCAGTATTTGTTGATCAAAACTGCCCGAAGACGCTTCTCCGCAGCCAGACGTAGGAGCCGTTGGCACTTTTTCAAGGCATGGACTCCTCTGCAGACGCGGCATCTAAAGGAGCTCAATCCTTTTGGCTTCGATGGTGTGTGTGCTTTGGGTGGTGCCATCTCACTTATCTGGAAAGGAGGTGGATACAAAATATATATATTATATGTGTATATATTTATGGATATAATATATATAAATTTGATATATATATATTACTTATATATATATATAGCTTCGGAGTGAGCAAAAAGAGTCTTTGCGTTCAAGTTCTTCCCATTGGAGGACGGACTGGGGGCGTTGAAATCAACGCGACCTTTCGTAGTGGTGCCCTCAGGTATGAAAACAGCATGATGAGGGAGATAAAAATTGTTGCAGTCGTTACTCGGAGAGACAGGCCTCATATGGCCTAAATCTGAATAATCCTGAATAGTGGAGTCGTACTGCTCATTTAAAGGAAAGTTCCTCTTTAAACGATATTCGTTCCTGAGAAACTGAGAGAGTGCCATGGACTTTGAATGTCCGTATTCCAAAGTTTCAGGATTTTTTGAATGGGAGAGTAACGACATATCTGCCCTCTTTGGAAGTGGTGCAAAAAAGTCTGTTTTCACACAATGATTTTGAAACTTTTACCAGCTTGGCTGGTAGATCTTCCACAACCGGAAACTTGGTGAGAAGATCATCAAGCCTTTGTTCTGTGCTGATCTTGATCCTCGTTGAAAAGGAGAATGTGGTCGTAGGATTCGACTTGGCTACTGGTCCAGTGAGGACCCAGCCGAATATGGTCTCTTGACCGAGCAGGGTTCCACAAATTTTGGATACAGAGCCACTCTTCAAGATAGTTGGGAGAATTTCGGCGCCTAGGAGCACGTCTATCGGAAGCTCTGGTGGAAGTGCGGATCAGCGAGTTGGAGGTTTGGCAGGTCCTTCAGAAGTTCTTGTGAAATTGTTTAGGATGGAAGGTTGCCTGTCAATTGGGGGAGAACAAAGGCTTCAGTTTTTAACTGTAACCTGGGAATGAACGGGGAGCCAATCTGGAAGTGGCACAACTTTTGTGGATTGGCTGAGATGGCTTGATTTAAGCCAGCTACTTGATCTTGCACGGCTTGATAGGAGGGCTGTATGATGTTAAACATCCGTTCGGAAATGAACGTAGCCTCTGATCCAGGATCGATCAGTGCACGTGCCTTATAAGTCATGCTCAAATGGCAAAGATTTATAAGGGCAGTGCCGAGAAGAACACCTTGTGTGTTCGCCGTGAAGTAATTTTGAATACTAGTCGTTGGAGAAGTGGACTGTATATTCGAATTGGCAGTTGGTGCAGAATCTGCTGAAGAGGGGCGCGGTAGGAGGGGTGCCACGATGCAGGAGTGTATTGTGGCGACCCTTGCACGTAAAACAATTATGTTGACTCGTGCAATCTTTAAGGATATGTCCTCTTGCGAAGCAGTTCAGACACAACTTCTGCTGTTTGATGAAATTGGACCTTTCATCAACAGCCATTTGGAGAAAGCGCGGACACGGACGTATTGGATGGTTCTCCTTTGAGCAAAGTTTGCAGGTTTGTGGTTTGCCTACAACCTTTGTCTCAAAATAGTTGACCTTCCTCGTAGGAGGCTCCTTTCGAGCAGGTTTGGGACTAGTCTGTGCGCTTGTACTAGGTCGTACGTCCTCTATCGCTTCTAATGTGCGATAGCGCTCTGAGAGGAAATCTGGCATTTCCTTCCACGATGGAATTTCAGCCTTGATTTGTACTGACTGTTCCCAAAGTGACAACGTCAGCCTTGGGAGTTTGGACGAGCATAGGAAGACTAGAAGGCAATCCCAGTTCTCTGTGCTGATTTTGGAGTGGTCTAGAGCCGTTAAGCAACTTTCAATAGTGCTCTGAAGAATTCGGATGGCGGCTCCAGACTCGTGAGAAACTGACGGAAGGTTGAAGAGGATCTTAAGTTGGCTGTTGACTAACAGCCTTTTATTTTGGAACCTGTCCGTCATGTTCTTCCAAGCAGACGAGAAACCCTCATTCGTGAGAAGGGATTTGGAAACGATTGCCTTCGCTTCTCCACTGGTCTTCGCATTTAAATGGAATAATTTCTCGATCTGACTTAAGCCGGGATTGGAAATGTAGACCGCTGTGAAGAGATCACGGAAAGTTGGCCATTTAAGGTAGTCACCGCTGATAACTTAACTAAAGATGGTGACCGGTAGCTTCGTGGGTGGAAGGCTACTTGTGGTGCTGCAGGTGTTGGAGTGGGAGCCGTTGCGGTCTCTATACTCTCATTTAATGGAGAGGCAAGTTCCTCGTATATGGAGTAGCAGTGGTCATACCGGGCTTGCTTGGCGATCTTGTCCGCAGCATTCGTCTCCGTTTGAGACAATGCGTTGGAACAAAGTTCATACTTGAGTTCTACGGCAGTCCATATGGATCGAAACTGCTCAAGACGCACTCTGTGAGTGTGAAGTGAGGCTGTAGGAGAATTTTGAATCCTAGCTTCGAACTGCGTGAGCTTATCAGAAGCGTTAATGAACTCTTGGAGTGCCATTTTTATTGCCAGTGAGATCTGATGACCAACTGAACGAGTAATTGGAGGAGTGTGCACCGAAATTTTTGACACCGGACTAACTATAGATGTGGCCGGAGTTAAAACTTTCCGTAATGTGACAGGAGAAGGTGTTCTACCAAGAGGGGAACTTGGAAGAGAGCTGGAGCGTCTATGCTTAGTCGTGGGTACAACAAGGTGTTTCTTGGTGTCTTTACTATCAATTGGCATACCAGGCTTTCAAAAAGCGAGAAAAAATGCAATTGATGCAGGTGACGGAACCAGAATCGTGAAAGAGAAGAGCGTAGAAAATTGGGCGAATAGAAATTCTTTTCTTAACAATAAACAAGAATAATATACTAACGATCGGAAATGTTATCGAATTTATTGAGCGAGAACTATGTTGATAAGTTACAAGGTAACACTTTTTGAACGTTGCATAAAAAATAATATAAATATTATTTGTTTGTGGTGGCGGCAGTAGGATCTTTCTTCCTTCTGGGGGATCGTAGGAGGCGAAAATGTTGCTGTAGAATTGAAAACCGACGCGAAAACAATTCGAATATAGAAAACAATGCGGGGCGCGTGGTGTTCACTTCACTGTGTTTATTTCAACAGTTGTACATAATATATGCAGTTTAACTTAAACCTAACTTAACATAAATATGTAGGATAAAAGAGCGTTGGTGACTCTCGCACTGTTTACGCCGCTGCCTATGCTGCCTACTTTTCGGCGGCGAGTTTCGGCGTAAACATTCCGCCCCCTTTGCAATACTATTGCAAATAGATGGGACCGGAATCTTTTTTTGGAGGCCGCTGGTGGGGCTTGAGAGGCGCTGGCGGACTACGTCTTGAAGACACCGGGTAGTACCCAGCCAAACAGAGTGTTCTGGGCCAACGGCAGCCCACCGTGGGACGGAACAAGGCCTGGGAGGATTACGTCGCCATAGACGTCGGCCCCCAGAACAATGGAGACTCTGCTTGGCACATGGCACCGATTGTCCGCCAGCGTAATGCCCGGGTATCGAGTCTGGAGCTCCTTTCCGACATTCTGAGCCGGAGTCCTGATCTGAACTTCCTCCATCTTCAGAGTCACTGGGATGGAGAATGCTGGCGACACCCTTGACCTGAACAAGGCTCGGCAAAAATCCATCTTCGGCAGAAAGGCCAAAGGATTTTGCCAATGAGGTGGGCATGCGGCTGTGCGACTGGAAGCGTCCAACAGCACACGCACCTCGAAAATTTTGCCGGCCACGTCCAAGTTCACGATGGCTGTCGGCAGCATGCTGATTGCCACCGATGGGATTGTCGCCAGGGACTCTGGAGGTGGAGGAGGCGGCGTGGATGGGACAGCGTTCTGCGTCTCGGCTGGAGTGGTGGTTGGGAGATGGAGAAGCGTATGGTGGCCTTCCCCGCATGAGCGACAGATGTCACCACTGCGACATGAACCATTAGAATGTTCATGTGCAAGGCAGTTCTGGCAGTATTTGTTGATCAAAACTGCCCAAAGACGCTTCTCCGCAGCCAGACGAAGGAACCTCTGGCACTTCGTCAGGGCGTGGACTCCTCTGCATACGCGGCATCTAAAGGAGTTCACCCCTTTTGGATTCGATGGTGTCTGCGCTTTGGGTGGTGCCATCTCACTTATCTGGAAAGGAGGTGGATACAAAATATATATATTATGTGTATATATATATTGTAGTAGGCTGGTAGAGGGTCACACTGTACATCGATACTTATATAACACGATGACTATGTTAAGCCTATGTATATCGATACTTATATAATACATTAAGTATGTTAAGCCTTTGTATATCGATACTTATATAAAACGATGAATATGTTAAGCCTATGTTAAACGAATGTAAAACTAACTTTAAGACGAAGAGAACCATTCTGTGTTAGCGTGTGGAATAAAGAAGAAGCTCTGCAACGTGAGTGTACCAATTTGCCTTCCACAAATTCAGAAGTGGGCAAACCTACAAAATGGACCAGGCCGATCTCAACAAATTTACAGTCACCCAATTAAAAGATGGTGCTTTCGGGTTTACCAACCCAAGGTAATAAAGCCGAATTAATGGTCTAGGGCAACTAACGCCTGAACAACGAGGCCATGTACCAGAAGAAGAAGATCAGCCCGGCACCAGTCCTGAAATTAGAAAAGAATCGTCACAGGAAGGCGTTTCCGAGAATATTCCAGATCATAATGAACTTCTCAGAATCATCACGCAACTGAGGGCAGCACTTATTACGCAGCAAAACGCTTTGCAACGGGCAGAAGCGCATGGCGCAATACAACAACAACAGTTGGAAGAATGCGCGCCACCACACATGCGCCCCACATTTCAACATCATGAAGAGACATGCGGCGACACACATATACAACAACAAGAAGAGACATGCGCCGACACACATATACATCAACAAGAAGAGACGCGCGCCGCCACACACCATACAACACAAAAGAGCCAAAAGCGCGCCGCCACACACATACAACAACAAGAAGAGACGCGCGCCGCCACACACATACAACAAGAACAGACAGTTGGCAACCGTTACATTTTACGCAGCCCTGCAAACCCGATTGAAAATTTACCGAGTGGCAACGCTGACGAAAACCAGAGAGAGACGCCATTTATCAGGGCTGGATCAGCAGTCTCACTATCATATGCCAGAGAATCTGCAATTGAATTCGAAGGAAATATTTGCGCCCGCAATTGGGTGGATCACCTCAAAAATATAGGCCAAATTTACAATCTAAATGATGACTGCCTACGGATGTTGTTCGTCACCAAACTAAAAGGTGATGCACAGCGTTGGTTACATACCAACCCAACTCGCATGCTAGCTTCTTTGGAAGGTGTGTGAGCAACTAATTTAGCATTTGGAGGAACAACATCCAAATCAGAGCTGCGTCGAAAGTTTGAACAACGCAAATGGCAGGGAAACGAGCGTTTTACCATATATTTCGAGGAGAAAAGAAATGATGTCCCAATCCGTCAACATGGACATGGAGGAATTGCTCGAACATCTTATCGAAGGGAATCCCATCGGCGAGCTTACGCGATCAAGCCCGCATCCAAAGATTCGCCAATCCGAGCAAATCCAGCTAGCATTTGCCAATGTAACGCCTTCCACAACAAGCCGAAGGCCATACACCAAAGAAGTCGATGTCGGAGGCAGCGAAAGTCAACAACATGCGCTGCAGGAACTGCAACTCCAAGGGGCATTTGTCCAAGACTCCGCAAGCCAGTAAGAGCACCTGGATCTTGTTTTGCTTGTGGAGAAATGGGCCATTTGGCGGAGATTGCCGTCTAAGAAAAAGACAACAACAGCAGCAACGTCAACAACTATGTAAGAATGTTAGAAATTTTCTTTGTCTCTTTCACTAATTTACCCATTTCCGCAGAGTGTCTCATAGATTCAGGGAGCGCAATCTCATTCATTAAGCAGTAAAAAATTCCATTTGAAGTATCATTAAAAACTGTTAACCAAGTGTATCATGGGCTAAACAAGAGCCAACTTAAAGTATTTGGAAAAACTTTATGTTTCATTTTCAAAGAAAAAAAAAAATTCAATTTGAGATGGTTGTCGTCGATAATGAATCAATGAGACACGATGTAGTCCTGGGAAGAGATTTTATGAATCAATATGGTTTGAGTATGAATCTAGACAGCCTTGGCATTAATGAAAACATAAATAATATGATTAAAATATCTGGGGAAAAGAATCAACAACTAGCAACTGCCGTAGTAGCCAACTGCGATTGCAACGAAACTGTTACAGAAAATAAGATTGTTAAGAAAGAACTGTTAGAAACGCAACTGTTATTGAAAATGAGACTGTTAGGGAAAAACTGTTAGGAAGGCTACTGTTACAGAAAATGAAACTTTTAAGAAAACATGTTTAGAAAATGAAACTATTAAGGAAAAACTAGTAGACTGCGTGGCAATTGATGAAAAAATGTTGTTAAATGAAGTTACCATTGAAAATGAAGTGGAAAATGGAAATATTATTAAGCCTCAGGGCAATGAGCCAATCATTTGAGAAGTGAAGACAGGAGAGATGAAAAAATTCCAAACGCATTTAGGAAGCAAGCAATGTTTTGGTGAAATACAACGTAATGAGAAAAGAGAACTTTTAGCAGACAATTTTGAAACTGAAATGTTGAACATTAACGTGGTTGATAATCAATTTTAACTTGCGGGAGTTGCTAGGAAGTTGATCCCCAAAAACAAAGGCCCGTACGTAATTGCTAAAATACTTCGTAATGACAGATTCTTGCTAAAGGATGTTGAAGGGTTTCAAGTTTCTCGAAATCCTTACAAGGGTGTATGGAGTGCTCAAAACATAAGACCTTGGATAGGAAAACAAACAAATTCTTAATGTATGGTTAATTACTGTTATTTGATAAGTTTACCATAGAAACGAACAAATTGTTACAACATAAATGTTTAGCTCATAAGAAACCAGGATCAGGGGATCCTTATCGTCAGGATGGCCGAATTGTAGTAGGCTGGGGGAGGGTCACACTGTTTATCGATACTTATATAACACGATGACTATGTTAAGCCTATGTATATCGATACTTATATAATACATTAAGTATGTTAAGCCTTTGTATATCGATACTTATATAAAACGATGAATATGTTAAGCCTATGTTAAACGAATGTAAAACCCACTTTAAGACGAAGAGAACCATTCTGTGTGCGTGTGGAATAAAGAAGGCTGCAACGTGAGTGTACCAATTTGCCTTCCACAATATGGATAAAATAGATATAAATTGGTTATATATTACTGGTATATATATATTGCTTGGAGTGGGAAAAAAGAGTCTTTGCGTTCAAGTTCTTCCCATTGGAGGACGGACTGGAGGCTTTGAGAACAACGCGAACTTTCGTAGTGGTGCTCTCAGGTTTGAAAACAGCATGATTAGGGAGATAAAAATTGTTGCAGTCGTTACTCGGAGAGACAGGCCTCATATGGCCTAAATCTGAATAATCCTGAATAGTGGAGTCGTACTGCTCATTTAAAGGAAAGTTCCTCTTTAAACGATATTCGTTCCTGAGAAACTGAGAGAGTGCGATGGACTTTGAATGTCCGTATTCCAAAGTTTCAGGATTTTTGAATGGGAGAGTAACGACATATCTGCCCTCTTTGGAAGTGGTGCAAAAAGCTCTGTTTTCACACAATGATTTTGAAACTTTTACCAGCTTGGCTGGTAGATCTTCCACAACCGGAAACTTGGTGAGAAGATCATCAAGCCTTTGTTCTGTGCTGATCTTGATCCTCGTTGAAAAGGAGAATGTGGTCGTAGGATTCGACTTGGCTACTGGTCCAGTGAGGACCCAGCCGAATATGGTCTCTTGACCGAGCAGGGTTCCACAAATCTAGGAGGGCTGTATGATGTTAAACATCCGTTCGGAAATGAATGTAGCCTCTGATCCAGGATCGATCAGTTCACGTGCCTTATAGTTAAGCCCAAATGGCAAATATTTATAAGAGCAGTGCCGAGAAGAACACCCTGTGTGTTCGCCCTGAGGTAATTTTGAATACTATTTGGAGGGTGGACTGTATATTCGAATTGGGAGTTGGTGCAGAATCTACTGAAGAAGGGCGCGGTAGGGGGGGTGCCACGATGCAGGAGTGTATTGTGGCCCCCCTTGCGCGTACCGTAAACAATTATGTTGACTCGTGCAATCTTTAAGGATGTGTCCTCTTGCGAAGCAGTTCTCCCAGCTTCCTGCTGATGAAATTGGACCTTTCATCAACAGCCATTTGGAGAAAGCGCGGACACAGGCGTATTGGATGGTTCTCCTTTGAGCAAAGTTTGCAGGTTTGTGGGTTGCCTACAACCTTTTTCTCAAAGGAGATGACCTTCCTCGTAGGAGTCTCCTTTCGAGCAGGTTTGGGACTAGGTCTGTGCGCTTGTAGTAAGTTGTACGTATTGCTTCTAATGTGCGATATCGCTCTGAAAGGAAATCTGACATTTCATTCCACGACGGAATTTCAGCCTTGTTTAGTACTGACTGCTCCCAAAGTGACAACGTCAGCCTTGGGAGTTTGGGCAAAAATGGACTACATCCCAGTTCTCTGAGCTGATTTTGGAGTTAGGCCCGTTATAATTTTCAGCTTGAAGGATTTGGATGGCGGCTCCAGACTCGGTGTGCCAATGAGAAAGGGTGGATCTTAAGTTGACGGGGATCTTAAGGCTGATGACTAACCCGCCTTTTATTTCGAACCTGTCCATCATGTTTTTCCCAGCAGACGAGAACCCCTCATTCGTGAGAAGGGATTTGGAAACGATTGCCTTCGCTTCTCCATTGTTCTTCGCATTTAAATGGAATAATTTCTCGATCTGACTTAAGCCGGGATTGGAAATGAAGACCGCTGTGAAGAGATCACGGAAAGTTGTCCATTTAAGGTAGTCACCGCTGATAACTTAACTAAAGGTGGTGACCGGTAGCTTCGTGGGTGGAAGGCTACTTGTGGTGCTGCAGGTGTGGAGCGTTGGGGTCTCTATACTCTCATTTAATTGAGAGGCAAGTTCCTCGTATATGAAGTAGCAGTGGTCATACCGGGTTTGCATGGCGATCTTGTCCGCAGCATTCGTCTCCGTTTGAGACAATGCGTTGAAACAGAGTTCATACTTGAGTTCTCTGGCAGTCCATATGGATAAGCTGCTCTTTGCATTATATTAAGTGTCTAATTTAAGTGTTTCATAAAACAATGTAATAATGCAATAAAACGATGTAATATAATGTGTTTATGTGTTTTAGTTAGATATTTAATTGTAAGAACATATGTATCTGTGTAGTGCCGGTGCAGCCGAAATATTGCTGCCGGCAAAGTGTATGTAGTGTGTATTTTATATGTTTAAATTAATAAATAAATAAATGTGAAAGAAATGCAGTGTTATTTTTTTATTTGGAATTACAATTGCCACTTGAGATTTGACCTTGGCAATGTATTTTAATGGGCAACGTAAGTATGTAATATATGCGTGTATATTACACACATTAGCATACAATTTAGAGTTAGAATGGAGAGTGTATGTACCTTTGTTCGTTAGAAAATGGTGGTAGAAGGTACATACATATATGTGGCAGAGGTTTCTAAATAGAATCGGATGGATAAACTGTGTGTAATTTGTGATTCGTGTTTCCGTACATATATGTATATATATATTGAAAACTTCGAAGGTGGCAGTCGTCTGTAAGTAAGTATGTGCTTACTAATGCAGCAACATATGTACATACATACAGAGATGCCGGGACGCTAATTGCGAGGTTAGGACAAATTGTAACAGAAATTTCTTTTCACAAAGGAACAATTACACACAGTCCTCTGCCGCATAAAATAAGTATAAAATTTAGTACTTATCTGGGGGGGATCCTGACGAGATGCCGATGAAAGTCGTTCGAGCGGAGCGAGGGGATGAAAATCCAGTGAAAATCCAGTGGTGAATATAAATAAATATTGAATCCGGCTCGAAGGACCAATGTTTGTGGTAGCGGCAGTAGGATCTTCCTTCCTTCTGGGGGATCGTAGGAGGCGAAAATGTTCCTGTAGAACTGAAAGCCGACGCGAAAACAATTCGAAAAAGTACACGATTCGGGGCGCCTGGAGTTCACTTCACTTATATATTTCAACTTGTACATAATCTATGCAGTTTTACTTAAACCTAACTTAACATAAATATGTAGGATAAAAAGAGCGCGAGAGCCCTTGGTGACTCTCGCACTGTTTCACGCCGCTGCCTAGGCTGCCTACTTTTCGACGGCAAGTTTCGGCGTAAACATTCCGCCCCCTGCAATACTATTGCAAATAGATGGGGCCTGAATTTTTTGGAGGCCGCTGTAGGGGCTTGAGGCCTGGCTTGAACAAGGCCTAGGAGGATTACGTCGCCACAGACGTCGGCCCCCAGAACAATGGAGACTCTGCTTGGCACATGGCACCGATTGTCCGCCAGCGTAACCCCCGGGTATCGAGTCTGGAGTTCCTTTCCGACATTCTGAGCCGGAGTCCAGATCTGAACTTCCTCCATCTTCAGAGTCACTGGGATGGAGAATGCTGGCGACACCCTTGACCTGAACAAGGCTCGGCAAAATCCATCTTTGGCGGAACGGCCAAAGGATTTTGCCAATGAGGTGGGCATGCGGCTGTGTGGACTGCAAGCGTCCAACAACACACGCACCTCTAAGGTTAGTCACCTTAGATGTGGCCGGAGTTAAAACTTTCCGTAATGTGACTGGAGAAGGTGTTCTACCAAAAGGGAACTTGGAAGAGAGCTGGAGCGTCTATGCTTAGTCTTGGGTACAACAAGGTGTTTCTTGGTGTCTTTACTATCAGTTGGCATACCAGGCTTTCAAAAAGCGAGAAAAATGCAATTGATGCAGGTGACGGAACCAGAAACGTGAAAAAGAAGAGCGTACAAAATTGGACGAACAGAAATTCTTGTCTTAACAATAAACAAGAATATTATACAAACGATCGGAAATGTTATCGAATCTGTTGAGCGAGAACTATGTTGATAAGTTAGAAGGCAACACCTTTTGAAAAAACGTTGCATAAAAAAATAATATAAATATTATTTTATAAATATTAATATAAATAATTATCGAAACAATTATTATACTCAGCACAAAATTCTGAGAAAATGATGCAATATAATTTATGTTCAAATAATAAATTATCGGGATTAATTTCAAAGCATGTGCATATGCATATGTGTATGAATTTAACAAATTAAACTACACGGGAACATAGGTCGAAGGGTATCCCACTGTCGCGTTTTGCGCGACTGTTGCTCTCGTTTCTTTGCTTTCATGCTTCATTATTAAATACTTACTTAAAATTAAAATATAAATTTAATATAAATACTTATTTACAGGTTCTTAAAATTAGTTTTAAAATAGTTTGAATAATTTGTTTTTTTTTTTCATTTTTATAAATTTTCGCAAAAACATTCTTCTTCAATCATGCCAATGCAGTATGCTTAAATGATTATGCAAAAATACAAATATATAAAAAAATAATCAGTTTCTTCAAAGTGAATTGATAATTATGTGTGTGCCATAAACATTATTCATATGTAACAAAGCAGCAACACACACCGTACATCAATTTGGTACCAAGGATCTTGTCGGGATAAGTGAAAAGAATTTTATTGCACATAAATATGATTTTCTAAATTACTTAAATCAATTCACTGACCCAATTTTATTAAGAACTTTATTAAAAACTTATAACTTATAAAAACTTTATTAAAAAAATGATGAAATCGTAAAACAAAAAGAAAATAAAAACCTATGAAAAGAAAATGCACTAATATAAATTTATTACCCTATTTTTGAAACTTTATATTTAAAATGAAAAAGGGAAACTTTAACCTGAATTGAAAATGAAATACTGGATTGAATTGAAAGAAAAAAAAATTTAAAGAACAACCAACGAACAATTAATTTAGGTGTAGGTTGTATTTTTTTCTTTTTTAAATAATATTATTAACTATTAAACTATATTATCATGCTTTAATTAAATCAACAATTACCTTTAAAAAAAAATTTGTTGCAACACACTATTGCACTACCCCCTCATAGTATTATGCTAAAATAATTTATCATGGTTGAAATATATGAATTATATTTTATAATGTTTAACTAAATTAACTAATACGTTTCTTTGGTTGACAATGGGCTGAACTAGCATATCAGCTAACTTGTTTAGGGATTTCCTATTAATTTCGCCGAAAGGAAATAATGGTATGGCGGGTAAAGAAGGCGGGCTGCACCAACACCTATAGCAGCCTCGTTATTATTTTAAAGATTGTACATACGTATATTATATATGTATATATAACACTCATGTAAACATACTATCTGTTTGTTTGTATTTAAACATGAAATACAACAATTATTAAAATTTACAATTCTAAATATTTATGCAAATATTAGAAAAATGGCACCCATGGGAGGCCGTTATGTGTGTAAAAACATAGCATCTTTAATTCCGCATGCAATTAAATTTTATCACAAAATAGCGTCTTTACAGAAGGTTTAGAGTCGTCGATCTTCGCAATAATTCCATTAGTAGCAAAACGGCTTAATCAAAGCTTAAAAATACACTGAGTGACGGTTTTGCTAGCTTCGGTCTGGGAGTTTCACACGAGTTGTGAGGGTCTCTGATTGGAATATGGCTGTCAGACGAAATGAGCATTCAGTCATCCATCACAAGCCTTTCAATTCGTGAGGGAATTTTTACGAATCATAAAGCATGTTCAATTCTATTGTGTGCACTCATTCCTCATGCGAACGAGAAAAGCTAGAATCGGTGAAGAAAACACAACGTATAGGATTTATGTATGTTGGTGGCAAGGGGATATTCCTTCCTTCCGGGGGAATGTAGGTGGAGGCGAAATATGTTGCTGTAGAACTGAAAGCCAACGCGAAAACAATTCGAGAAAAAGTACACAATTCGGGGCGCGTGGAGTTCACTTCACTTATACATATATTTAAACTTGTACATAATCTATGTAGTTTTACTTAAACCTAACTTAACATAAATATGTAGGATAAAAGAGCGCGAGAGCCCTTGGTGACTCTCGCACTATTTACGCCGCTGCCTATGCTGCCTACTTTTCGGCAGCGAGTTTCGGCGTAAACATTCCGCCCCCTTGCAATACTATTGCAAATAGATGGGGCCGGAATCTTTTTGGAGGCCGCTTGAGGGGCTTAGGGGGCGCTGGCGGACTACGTCTTGAAGACAGCGGATAGTACCCAGCCAAACAGAGTGTTCTGGGCCAACGGCAGCCCACCGTGGGACGGAACAAGGCCTGGGAGGATTACGTCGCCATAGACGTCGGCCCCCAGAACAATGGAGACTCTGCTTGGCACATGGCACCGATTGTCCGCCAGCGTAATGCCCGGGTATCGAGTCTGGAGCTCCTTTCCGACATTCTGAGCCGGAGTCCTGATCTGAACTTCCTCCATCTTCAGAGTCACTGGGATGGAGAATGCTGGCGACACCCTTGACCTGAACAAGGCTCGGCAAAATCCATCTTCGGCGGAAAGGCCAAAGGATTTTGCCAATGAGGTGGGCATGCGGCTGTGTGGACTGCAAGCGTCCAACAACACACGCACCTCGAAAATTTTGCCGGCCATGCCCAGGCACGAGCATGCTGATTGCCACCGAGGGGATTGTCGCCAGGGACTCTGGAGGTGGAGGAGGCGGCGTGGATGGGACAGCGTTCTGCGTCTCTGCTGGAGTGGTGGTTGGGAGATAAAGAAGCGTATGGTGGCCTTCGCCACCGAGGGGATTGTCGCCAGGGACTCTGGAGGTGGAGGAGGCGGCGTGGATGGGACAGCGTTCTGCGTCTCGGCTGGAGTGGTGGTCCGGAGATAAAGAAGCGTATGGTGGCCTTCGCCGCATGAGCGACAGGTGCCACCACTGCGACATGAACCTTTAGAATGTTCATGTGCAAGGCAGTTCGGGCAGTATTTGTTGATCAAAACTTCCCGAAGACTCTTCTCCGCAGCCAGACGCAGGAACCGTTGTCACGTTTTCAAGGCATGGACTCCTGCAGACGTGGCATCTAAAGGAGCTCAATCCTTTTGGATTCGATGGTGTGGCTTATATGTATATATTTATGGATATAATATATATAAATTGGATATATATAAATAACTTATATATATATAATAGCTTCGGAGTGGGCAAAAAAGAATCTTTGCGTTCAAGTTCTTCCCATTGGAGGACGGACTGGGGGCGTTGGTTTCAACTTTCGTAGTGGTGCTCTCAGGTTTGAAAACAGCATGATGAGGGAGATAAAAATTGTTGCAGTCGTTACTCGGAAAGACAGGCCTCATATGGCCTAAATCTAAATAATCCTGAATAGTGAAGTCGTACTGAAAGGAAAGTTCCTCTTTAAACGATATTCATTACTGAGAAACTGAGCGAGTGCGACGGACTTTGAATGTCCTAATTCGAAAGTCTCAGGATTTTTGAATGGGAGAGTAACGACATATCTGCCCTCTTTGGAAGTGGTGCAAAAGAGGTTGTTTTCACACAATGATTCTGAAACTTTTACCACCTTGGCTGGTAGATCTTCCACAACCGGAAACTTGGTGTTCTGTGCTGATCTCCTCGTTGAAAAGGAGAATGTGGTCGTAGGATTCGACTTGGCTACTGGTCCAGTGAGGACCCAGCCGAATATGGTCTCTTGACCGAGCAGGGTTCCACAAAATTTTGGATACAGAGCCACTCTTCATGATAGATGGAAGAATATCGGCTCCTAGGAGCACGTCTATCGAAGAGCTCTGGTGGAAGTGCGGATCAGCGAGTTGGAGGTTTGGCAGGTCCTTCAGAAGTTCTTGTGAAATTGTTTAGGATGGAAGGTTGCCTGCCAATTAGGGAAGAACAAAGGCTTCAGTTTTTAGCTCTAACCTGGGAATGAACGGGGAGCCTATCTGGAAGTGGCACAGCTTTAATGGATTGGCTGAGATGGCTCGATTTAAGCCAGCTACTTGAACTTGCACGGCTTGATAGGAGGGCTGTATGAATCGGAAATGAACGTAGCCTCTGATCCTGGATCGATCAGTGCGCGTGCCTTATAAGTTAAGCCCAAATGGCAAATATTTATAACAGCCGTGCCGAGAAGAACACCTTGTGTGTTCGCCGTGAAATAGTTCTGAATATTAGTCGTTGGAGAAGTGGACTGTATATTCGAATTAGGAGATGGTGTAGAATATGCTGAAGAGGGGGCGGTAGGAGGGGTGCCTCGATGCAGGAGTGTATTGTGGCGACCCTTGCACGTAAAACAATTATGTTGACTCGTGCAATCTTTAAGGATTTTCGAGCAGGTTTGGGACTAATCTGTGCGTTTGTAGTGGGTTGTATGTCCTCTATCGCTTCTAATGTGCGATATCGCTCTGAAAGGAAATCTGACATTTCCTTCCACGACGGAATTTCAGCCTTGTTTCGTACTGACTATTCCCAAAATGACAACGTCAGCCTTGGGAGTTTAGACGAGCATAGGAAGACTAGAAGGCAACCCCAGTTCTCTGTGCTGATTTTGGAATGGTCTAGAGCCGTTAAGCAACTTTGTATAGTGCTTTGAAGGATTTGGATGGTGGCTCCACATTCGTGAGAAATTGACGGAAGGTTGAAGAGGATCTTACGTTGGCTGTTGACTAACAGCCTTTTATTTTCGAACCTGTCCGTCAAGTTTTTCAAAGCGGACGAGAAACCCTCATTCGTGAGAGGGTATTTGGAAACGATTGCCTTCGCTTCTCCACTGGTCTTCGCATTTAAATGGAATAATTTCTCGATCTGACTTAAGCCGGGATCGGAAATGTAGACCGCTGTGAAGAGATCACGGAAAGTTGGCCATTTAAGGTAGTCACCGATGATAACTTAACTAAAGGTGGTGACCGGTAGCTTTACTTGTGGTGCTGCAGGTGTTGGAGTGGGAGCCGTTGCGGTCTCTATACTCTCATTTAATTGAGAGGCAAGTTCCTCGTATATGGAGTAGCAGTGGTCATACCGGGCTTGCATGGCGATCTTGTCCGCAGCATTCGTCTCCGTTTGAGACAACAATGCGTTGGAACAGAGTTTATACTTGAGTTTTACGGCAGTCCATATGGATCGAAACTGCTCAAGACGCACTCTGTGAGTGTGAAGTGAGGCTGTAGGAGAAATTTGAATCCTAGCTTCGAACTACGTGAGCTTATCAGAAGCGTTAATGAACTCTTGGAGTGCCATTTTTATTGCCAGTGAGATTTGATGACCAACTGAACGAGTAATTGGAGGAGTGTGCACCGAAATTTTTGACACCGGACTAACCTTAGATGTAACCGGAGTTAAAACTTTCCGTAATGTTACGGGAGAAGGTGTTCTACCAAGAAGGGAACTTGGAAGAGAGCTGGAGCGTCTATGCTTAGTCGTGGGTACAACAAGGTGTTTCTTGGTGTCTTTACTATCAATTGGCATACCAGGTTTTCAAAAAGCGAGAAAAAATGCAATTGATGCAGGCGACGGAACCAGAAACGTGAAAGAGAAGATCGTACAAAATTGGACGAACAGAAATTCTTGTCTTAACAATAAACAAGAATATTATACAATTGATCGGAAATGTTATCGAATCTATTGAGCGAGAACTATGTTGATAAGTTAGAAGGCAACACCTTTTGAAAAAACGTTGCATAAAAAAAATAATATAAATATTATTTTATAAATATTAATATAAATAATTATCGAAACAATTATTATACTCAGCATGAAATTCTGAGAAAAAGATGCAATATAATTTATGTTCAAATAATAAATTATCGGGATTAATTTCAAAGCATGTGCATATGCATATGTGTATGAATTTAACAAATTAAACTACACGGGAACATAGGTCGAAGGGTATCCCACTGTCGCGTTTTGCGCGACTGTTGCTCTTGTTTCTTTGCTTTCATGCTTCATTATTAAATACTTACTTAAAATTAAAATATAAATTTAATATAAATACTTATTTACAGGTTCTTAAAATTAGTTTTAAAATAGTTTGAATAATTTGTTTTTTTTTTCATTTTTATAAATTTTCTAAAAACATCTTCTTCAATCATGCCAATGCAGTATTCTTAAATGATTATGCAAAAATACAAATATATAAAAAAATAATCAGTTTCTTCAAAGTGAATTGATAATTATGTGTGTGCCATAAACATTATTCATATGTAACAAAGCAGGAACACACACCGAACATCAACTTGGTACCAAGGATCTTGTCGGGATAAGTGAAAAGAATTTTATTGCACACAAATATGATTTTCTAAATTACTTAATCAATTCACTGACCCAATTTTATTAAGAACTGCTGAACAAACTATACTGAAATCTATTAAAAAAAATGATGAAATCGTAAAACAAAAAGAAAAGAAAAACCTATAAAAAGAAAATGCACTAATATAAATTTATTACCCTATTTTTGAAACTTTATATTTAAAATGAAAAATGGAAACTTTATACCTGAATTGAAAATGAAATACTGGATTGAATTGAAAGAAAAAAAAATTAAAGAACAACCAACGAACAATTAATTTAGGTGTAGGTTGTATTTTTTTCTTTTTAAATAATATTATTAACTATTAAACTATATTATCATGCTTTAATTAAATCAACAATTACCTTTAAAAAAAAATTTGTTGCAACACACTATTGCACTACCCCCTCATAGTATCATGCTAAAACAATTTATCATGGTTGTAAATATATGAATTATATTTTATAATGTTTAACTAAATTAACTAATACGTTTCTTTGGTTGACAATGGGCTGAACTAGCATATCAGCTAACTTGTTTAGGGATTTCCTATTAATTTCGCCGAAAGGAAATAATGGTATGGCGGGTAAAGAAGGCGGGCTGCACCAACACCTATAGCAGCCTCGTTATTATTTTAAAGATTGTACATACGTATATTATATATGTATATATAACACTCATGTAAACATACTATCTGTTTGTTTGTATTTAAACATGAAATACAACAATTATTAAAATTTACAATTCTAAATATTTATGCAAATATTAGAAAAATGGCACCCATGGGAGGCCGTTATGTGTGTAAAAACATATCATCTTTAATTGCGCATGCAATTAAATTTTATCACAAAATACCGTCTTTACAGAAGGTTTAGAGACGTCGATCTTCGCAATAATTCCATTAGTAGCAAAACGGCTTAATCAAAGCTTAAAAAATACACTGAGCGGTCTGGGAGTTTCACACGAGTTGTGAGGGTCTCTGATTGGAATATGGCTGTCAGACGAAATGAGCATTCAGTCATCCATCACAAGCCTTTCAATTCGTGAGGGAATTTTACGAATCATAAAGCATGTTCAATTCTATTGTGTGCACTCATTCCTCATGCGAACGAGAAAAGCTAGAATCGGTGAAGAAAACACAACGTATAGGATTTATGTATGTTGGTGGTGGCGGCAAGGGGATATTCCTTCCTTCTCGGGGAATGTAGGTGGAGGCGAAATATGTTGCTGTAGAACTGAAAGCCAACGCGAAAACAATTCGAGAAAAAGTACACAATTCGGGGCGCGTGGAGTTCACTTCACTTATACATATATTTAAACTTGTACATAATCTATGTAGTTTTACTTAAACCTAACTTAACATAAATATGTAGGATAAAAGAGCGCGAGAGCCCTTGGTGACTCTCGCACTATTTACACCGCTGCCTATGCTGCCTACTTTTCGGCAGCGAGTTTCGGCGTAAACATTCCGCCCCCCCTTGCAATACTATTGCAAATAGATGGGGCCGGAATCTTTTGGAGGGCCGCTTGAGGGGCAGGGCGCTGGCGGACTACGTCTTGAAGACAGCGGATAGTACCCAGCCAAACAGAGTGTTCTGGGCCAACGGCAGCCCACCGTGGGACGGAACAAGGCCTGGGAGGATTACGTCGCCATAGACGTCGGCCCCCAGAACAATGGAGACTCTGCTTGGCACATGGCACCGATTGTCCGCCAGCGTAATGCCCGGGTATCGAGTCTGGAGCTCCTTTCCGACATTCTGAGCCGGAGTCCTGATCTGAACTTCCTCCATCTTCAGAGTCACTGGGATGGAGAATGCTGGCGACACCCTTGACCTGAACAAGGCTCGGCAAAATCCATCTTCGGCGGAAAGGCCAAAGGATTTTGCCAATGAGGTGGGCATGCGGCTATGTGGACTGCAAGCGGCCAACAACACACGCACCTCGAAAATTTTGCCGGCCACGTCCAGGTTCACGATGGCCGTCGGCAGCATGCTGATTGCCACCGAGGGGATTGTCGCCAGGGACTCTGGAGGTGGAGGAGGCGGCGTGGATGGGACAGCGTTCTGCGTCTCTGCTGGAGTGGTGGTTGGGAGATAAAGAAGCGTATGGTGGCCTTCGCCACCGAGGGGATTGTCGCCAGGGACTCTGGAGGTGGAGGAGGCGGCGTGGATGGGACAGCGTTCTGCGTCTCGGCTGGAGTGGTGGTTGGGAGATAAAGAAGCGTATGGTGGCCTTCGCCGCATGAGCGACAGGTGCCACCACTGCGACATGAACCTTTAGAATGTTCATGTGCAAGGCAGTTCGGGCAGTATTTGTTGATCAAAACTTCCCGAAGAATCTTCTCCGCAGCCAGACGCAGGAACCGTTGTCACGTTTTCAAGGCATGGACTCCTCTGTAGACGTGGCATCTAAAGGAGCTCAATCCTTTTGGCTTCGATGGTGTGTGTTCTTTGGGTGGTGCCATCTCACTTATCTGGAAAGGAGGTGGATACAAAATATATATATTATATGTGTATATATTTATGGATATAATATATATAAATTGGATATATATAAATAACTTATATATATATAGCTTCGGAGTAGGCAAAAAGAATCTTTGCGTTGAAGTTCTTCCCATTGGAGGACGGACTGGGGGCGTTGGTTTCAACTTTCGTAATGGTGCTCTCAGGTTTGAAAACAGCATGATGAGGGAGATAAAAATTGTTGCAGTCGTTACTCGGAAAGACAGGCCTCATATGGCCTAAATCTAAATAATCCTGAATAGTGGAGTCGTACTGAAAGGAAAGTTCCTCTTTAAACGATATTCATTACTGAGAAACTGAGCGAGTGCGATGGACTTTGAATGTCCTAATTCGAAAGTCTCAGGATTTTTGAATGGGAGAGTAACGACATATCTGCCCTCTTTGGAAGTGGTGCAAAAGAGGTTGTTTTCACACAATGATTCTGAAACTTTTACCACCTTGGCTGGTAGATCTTCCACAACCGGAAACTTGGTGTTCTGTGCTGATCTCCTCGTTGAAAAGGAGAATGTGGTCGTAGGATTCGACTTGGCTACTGGTCCAGTGAGGACCCAGCCGAATATGGTCTCTTGACCGAGCAGGGTTCCACAAAATTTTGGATACAGAGCCACTCTTCATGATAGATGGAAGCATATCGGCTCCTAGGAGCACGTCTATCGAAGAGCTCTGGTGGAAGTGCGGATCAGCGAGTTGGAGGTTTGGCAGGTCCTTCAGAAGTTCTTGTGAAATTGTTTAGGATGGAAGGTTGCCTGCCAATTAGGGAAGAACAAAGGCTTCAGTTTTTAGCTCTAACCTGGGAATGAACGGGGGAGCCTATCTGGAAGTGGCACAACTTTAATGGATTGGCTGAGATGGCTCGATTTAAGCCAGCTACTTGAACTTGCACGGCTTGATAGGAGGGCTGTATGAATCGGAAATGAACGTAGCCTCTGATCCTGGATCGATCAGTGCGCGTGCCTTATAAGTTAAGCCCAAATGGCAAATATTTATAACAGCCGTGCCGAGAAGAACACCTTGTGTGTTCGCCGTGAAATAGTTCTGAATATTAGTCGTTGGAGAAGTGGACTGTATATTCGAATTAGGAGATGGTGTATAATATGCTGAAGAGGGGGCGGTAGGAGGGGTGCCTCGATGCAGGAGTGTATTGTGGCGACCCTTGCACGTAAAACAATTATGTTGACTCGTGCAATCTTTAAGGATTTTCGAGCAGGTTTGGGACTAATCTGTGCGTTTGTAGTGGGTTGTATGTCCTCTATCGCTTCTAATGTGCGATATCGCCTGAAAGGAACGCCCCCACAAGGAAGACTAGAAGGCAATCCCAGTTCTCTGTGCTGATTTTGGAATGGTCTAGAGCCGTTAAGCAACTTTCAATAGTGCTTTGAAGGATTTGGATGGTGGCTCCACATTCGTGAGAAATTGACGGAAGGTTGAAGAGGATCTTACGTTGGCTGTTGACTAACAGCCTTTTATTTTCGAACCTGTCCGTCAAGTTTTTCCAAGCAGACGAGAAACCCTCATTCGTGAGAGGGGATTTGGAAACGATTGCCTTCGCTTCTCCACTGGTCTTCGCATTTAAATGGAATAATTTCTCGATCTGACTTAAGCCGGGATCGGAAATGTAGACCGCTGTGAAGAGATCACGGAAAGTTGGCCATTTAAGGTAGTCACCGATGATAACTTAACTAAAGGTGGTGACCGGTAGCTTTGGTGAGGTACTTGTGGTGCTGCAGGTGTTGGAGTGGGAGCCGTTGCGGTCTCTATACTCTCATTTAATTGAGAGGCAAGTTCCTCGTATATGGAGTAGCAGTGGTCATACCGGGCTTGCATGGCGATCTTGTCCGCAGCATTCGTCTCCGTTTGAGACAATGCGTTGGAACAGAGTTCATACTTGAGTTCTACGGCAGTCCATATGGATCGAAACTGCTCAAGACGCACTCTGTGAGTGTGAAGTGAGGCTGTAGGAGAATTTTGAATCCTAGCTTCGAACTGCGTGAGCTTATCAGAAGCGTTAATGAACTCTTGGAGTGCCATTTTTATTGCCAGTGAGATCTGATGACCAACTGAACGAGTAATTGGAGGAGTGTGCACCGAAATTTTTGACACCGGAGTCTAAGTATCCCTTAGATGTGGCCGGAGTTAAAACTTTCCGTAATGTGACGGGAGAAGGTGTTACCAAGAAGGGAACTTGGAAGAGAGCTGGAGCGTCTATGCTTAGTCGTGGGTACAACAAGGTGTTTCTTGGTGTCTTTACTATCAATTGGCATACCAGGCTTTCAAAAAGCGAGAAAAAATGCAATTGATGCAGGTGACGGAACCAGAAACGTGAAAGAGAAGAGCGTACAAAATTGGACGAACAGAAATTCTTGTCTTAACAATAAACAAGAATATTATACAAATGATCGGAAATGTTATCGAATCTATTGAGCGAGAACTATGTTGATAAGTTACAAGGCAACACCTTTTGAAAAAACGTTGCATAAAAAAATAATATAAATATTATTTTATAAATATCAATATAAATAATTATCGAAACAATTATTATACTCAGCATGAAATTCTGAGAAAAAGATGCAATATAATTTATGTTCAAATAATAAATTATCGGGATTAATTTCAAAGCATGTGCATATGCATATGTGTATGAATTTAACAAATTAAACTACACAGGAACATAGGTCGAAGGGTATCCCACTGTCGCGTTTTGCGCGACTGTTGCTCTCGTTTCTTTGCTTTCATGCTTCATTATTAAATACTTACTTAAAATTAAAATATAAATTTAATATAAATACTTATTTACAGGTTCTTAAAATTAGTTTTAAAATAGTTTGAATAATTTGTTTTTCTTTTTATATATAAAACTTTCTTCTTCAATCATGCCAATGCAGTATTCTTAAATGATTATGCAAAAATACAAATATATAAAAAATAACCAGTTCCTTCAAAGTGAATTGATAATTATGTGTGTGCCATAAACATTATTCATATGTAACAAAGCAGGAACACACACCGAACATCAACTTGGTACCAAGGATCTTGTCGGGATAAGTGAAAAGAATTTTATTGCACACAAATATGATTTTCTAAATTACTTAATCAATTCACTGACCCAATTTTATTAAGAACTGCTGAACAAACTATACTGAAATCTATTAAAAAAAATGATGAAATCGTAAAACAAAAAAGAAAAGAAAAACCTATAAAAAGAAAATGCACTAATATAAATTTATTACCCTATTTTTGAAACTTTATATTTAAAATGAAAAATGGAAACTTTATACCTGAATTGAAAATGAAATACTGGATTGAATTGAAAGAAAAAAAAAAATTTAAAGAACAACCAACGAACAATTAATTTAGGTGTAGGTTGTATTTTTTTTTTTTTTAAATAATATTATTAACTATTAAACTATATTATCATGCTTTAATTAAATCAACAATTACCTTTAAAAAAAATTTGTTGCAACACACTATTGCACTACCCCCTCATAGTATCATGCTAAAACAATTTATCATGGTTGTAAATATATGAATTATATTTTATAATGTTTAACTAAATTAACTAATACGTTTCTTTGGTTGACAATGGGCTGAACTAGCATATCAGCTAACTTGTTTAGGATTTCCTATTAATTTCGCCGAAAGGAAATAATGGTATGGCGGGTAAAGAAGGCGGGCTGCACCAACACCTATAGCAGCCTCGTTATTATTTTAAAGATTGTACATACGTATATTATATATGTATATATAACACTCATGTAAACATACTATCTGTTTGTTTGTATTTAAACATGAAATACAACAATTATTAAAATTTACAATTCTAAATATTTATGCAAATATTAGAAAAATGGCACCCATGGGAGGCCGTTATGTGTGTAAAAACATATCATCTTTAATTGCGCATGCAATTAAATTTTATCACAAAATACCGTCTTTACAGAAGGTTTAGAATCGTCGATCTTCGCAATTATTCCATTAGTAGCAAAACGGCTTAATCAAAGCTTAAAAAATACACTGAGCGGCTGAGCTGGGAGTTTCACACGAGTTGTGAGGGTCTCTGATTGGAATATGGCTGTCAGACGAAATGAGCATTCAGTCATCCATCACAAGCCTTTCAATTCGTGAGGGATTACACTTTACGAATCATAAAGCATGTTCAATTCTATTGTGTGCACTCATTCCTCATGCGAACGAGAAAAGCTAGAATCGGTGAAGAAAACACAACGTATAGGATTTATGTATGTTGGTGGTGGCGGCAAGGGATATTCCTTCCTTCTCGGGGAATGTAGGTGGAGGCGAAATATGTTGCTGTAGAACTGAAAGCCAACGCGAAAACAATTCGAGAAAAAGTACACAATTCGGGGCGCGTGGAGTTCACTTCACTTATACATATATTTAAACTTGTACATAATCTATGTAGTTTTACTTAAACCTAACTTAACATAAATATGTAGGATAAAAGAGCGCGAGAGCCCTTGGTGACTCTCGCACTATTTACACGCTGCCTATGCTGCCTACTTTTCGGCAGCGAGTTTCGGCGTAAACATTCCGCCCCCCCTTGCAATACTATTGCAAATAGATGGGGCCGGAATCTTTTTGGGGGGCCGCTTGAGGGGCGCTGGCGGACTACGTCTTGAAGACAGCGGATAGTACCCAGCCAAACAGAGTGTTCTGGGCCAACGGCAGCCCACCGTGGGACGGAACAAGGCCTGGGAGGATTACGTCGCCATAGACGTCGGCCCCCAGAACAATGGAGACTCTGCTTGGCACATGGCACCGATTGTCCGCCAGCGTAATGCCCGGGTATCGAGTCTGGAGCTCCTTTCCGACATTCTGAGCCGGAGTCCTGATCTGAACTTCCTCCATCTTCAGAGTCACTGGGATGGAGAATGCTGGCGACACCCTTGACCTGAACAAGGCTCGGCAAAATCCATCTTCGGCGGAAAGGCCAAAGGATTTTGCCAATGAGGTGGGCATGCGGCTATGTGGACTGCAAGCGGCCAACAACACACGCACCTCGAAAATTTTGCCGGCCACGTCCAGGTTCACGATGGCCGTCGGCAGCATGCTGATTGCCACCGAGGGTGATCGCCAGGGACTCTGGAGGTGGAGGAGGCGGCGTGGATGGGACAGCGTTCTGCGTCTCTGCTGGGTGTGGTGGTGGGGAGATAAAGAAGCGTATGGTGGCCTTCGCCACCGAGGGGATTGTCGCCAGGGACTCTGGAGGTGGAGGAAGCGGCGTGGATGGGACAGCGTTCTGCGTCTCGGCTGGAGTGGTGGTTGGGAGATAAAGAAGCGTATGGTGGCCTTCGCCGCATGAGCGACAGGTGCCACCACTGCGACATGAACCTTTAGAATGTTCATGTGCAAGGCAGTTCGGGCAGTATTTGTTGATCAAAACTTCCCGAAGAATCTTCTCCGCAGCCAGACGCAGGAACCGTTGTCACGTTTTCAAGGCAGGACTCCTCTGTAGACGTGGCATCAAAGGAGCTCAATCCTTTTGGCTTCGATGGTGTGTGTTCTTTGGGTGGTGCCATCTCACTTATCTGGAAAGGAGGTGGATACAAAATATATTATTATATGTGTATATATTTATGGATATAATATATATAAATTGGATATATATAAATAACTTATATATATATAGCTTCGGAGTAGGAAAAAAGAATCTTTGCGTTGAAGTTCTTCCCATTGGAGGACGGACTGGGGGCGTTGGTTTCAACTTTCGTAATGGTGCTCTCAGGTTTGAAAACAGCATGATGGGGAGATAAAAATTGTTGCAGTCGTTACTCGGAAAGACAGGCCTCATATGGCCTAAATCTAAATAATCCTGAATAGTGGAGTCGTACTGAAAGGAAAGTTCCTTTTAAACGATATTCATTATTGAGAAACTGAGCGAGTGCGATGGACTTTGAATGTCCTAATTCGAAAGTCTCAGGATTTTTGAATGGGAGAGTAACGACATATCTGCCCTCTTTGGAAGTGGTGCAAAAGAGGTTGTTTTCACACAATGATTCTGGAAACTTTTACCACCTTGGCTGGTAGATCTTCCACAACCGGAAACTTGGTGTTCTGTGCTGATCTCCTCGTTGAAAAGGAGAATGTGGTCGTAGGATTCGACTTGGCTACTGGTCCAGTGAGGACCCAGCCGAATATGGTCCCTTGACCGAGCAGGGTTCCACAAAATTTTGGATACAGAGCCACTCTTCATGATAGATGGAAGCATATCGGCTCCTAGGAGCACGTCTATCGAAGAGCTCTGGTGGAAGTGCGGATCAGCGAGTTGGAGGTTTGGCAGGTCTTTCCAGAAGTTCTTGTGAAATTGTTTAGGATGGAAGGTTGCCTGCCAATTAGGGAAGAACAAAGGCTTCAGTTTTTAGCTCTAACCTGGGAATGAACGGGGAGCCTATCTGGAAGTGGCACAACTTTAATGGATTGGCTGAGAGGGCTCGATTTAAGCCAGCTACTTGAACTTGCACGGCTTGATAGGAGGGCTGTATGAATCGGAATGAACGTGCCCTGATCCCGGATCGATCAGTGCACGTGCCTTATAAGAGCCCAAATGGCAAATATTTATAACAGCCGTGCCGAGAGAAGAACACCTTGTGTGTTCGCCGTGAAATAGTTCTGAATATTAGTCGTTGGAGAAGTGGACTGTATATTCGAAATTAGAGATGGTGTATAATCTGCTGAAGAGGGCGCGGGTAGGGGGGGTGCCTCGATGCAGGAGTGTATTGTGGCGACCCTTGCACGTAAAACAATTATGTTGACTCGTGCAATCTTTAAGATTTTACGTCCTCTATCGCTTCTAATGTGCGATATCGCTCTGAAAGGAATCGACATTCCTTCCACGACGGAATTTCAGCCTTGTTTCGTACTGACTATTCCCAAAATGCAACGTCAGCCTTGGGAGTTTGACGAGCATAGGAAGACTAGAAGGCAATCCCAGTTCTCTGTGCTGATTTTGGAATGGTCTAGAGCCGTTAAGCAACTTTCAATAGTGCTTTGAAGGATTTGGATGGTGGCTCCACATTCGTGAGAAATTGACGGAAGGTTGAAGAGGATCTTACGTTGGCTGTTGACTAACAGCCTTTTATTTTCGAACCTGTCCGTCAAGTTTTTCCAAGCAGACGAGAAACCCTCATTCGTGAGAGGGGATTTGGAAACGATTGCCTTCGCTTCTCCACTGGTCTTCGCATTTAAATGGAATAATTTCTCGATCTGACTTAAGCCGGGATCGGAAATGTAGACCGCTGTGAAGAGATCACGGAAAGTTGGCCATTTAAGGTAGTCACCGCTGATAACTTAACTAAAGGTGGTGACCGGTAGCTTCGTGGGTGGAAGGCTACTTGTGGTGCTGCAGGTGTTGGAGTGGGAGCCGTTGCGGTCTCTATACTCTCATTTAATTGAGAGGCAAGTTCCTCGTATATGGAGTAGCAGTGGTCATACCGGGCTTGCATGGCGATCTTGTCCGCAGCATTCGTCTCCGTTTGAGACAATGCGTTGGAACAGAGTTCATACTTTGAGTTCTACGGCAGTCCATATGGATCGAAACTGCTCAAGACGCACTCTGTGAGTGTGAAGTGAGGCTGTAGGAGAATTTTGAATCCTAGCTTCGAACTGCGTGAGCTTATCAGAAGCGTTAATGAACTCTTGGAGTGCCATTTTTATTGCCAGTGAGATCTGATGACCAACTGAACGAGTAATTGGAGGAGTGTGCACCGAAATTTTTGACACCGGAAGCTAAGGTTAGTCACCTTAGATGTGGCCGGAGTTAAAACTTTCCGTAATGTGACGGGAGAAGGGATCCACCAAGAAGGGAACTTGGAAGAGAGCTGGAGCGTCTATGCTTAGTCGTGAGTACAAGAAAGTGTTTCTTGGTGTCTTTATTATCAATTGGCATACCAGGTTTTCAAAAAGCGAGAAAAAATGCAATTGATGCAGGTGACGGAACCATAAACGTGAAAGAGAAGAGCGTACAAAATTGGACGAACAGAAATTCTTGTCTTAACAATAAACAAGAATATTATACAAACGATCGGAAATGTTATCGAATCTATTGAGCGAGAACTATGTTGATAGGTTACAAGGCAACACCTTTTGAAAAAACGTTGCATAAAAAAAATAATATAAATATTATTTTATAAATATCAATATAAATAATTATCGAAACAATTATTATACTCAGCATGAAATTCTGAGAAAAAGATGCAATATAATTTATGTTCAAATAATAAATTATCGGGATTAATTTCAAAGCATGTGTATATGCATATGTGTATGAATTTAACAAATTCAACTACACAGGAACATAGGTCGAAGGGTATCCCACTGTCGCGTTTTGCGCGACTGTTGCTCTCGTTTCATTGCTTTCATGCTTTATTATTAAATACTTACTTAAAATTAAAAAATTAATTTAATATGAATACTTAATTACAGGTTCTTAAAATTAGTTTTAAAATAGTTTGAATAATTTGTTTTTCTTTTCATTTTTATAAATTTTCGCAAAACATTCTTCTTCAATCATGCCAATGCAGTATTCTTAAATGATTATGTAAAAATACAAATATATAAAAAAATAATCAGTTTCTTCAAAGTGAATTGATAATTATGTGTGTGCCATAAACATTATTCATATGTAACAAAGCAGGAACACACACCGAACATCAACTTGGTACCAAGGATCTTGTCGGGATAAGTGAAAAGAATTTTATTGCACACAAATATGATTTTCTAAATTACTTAATCAATTCACTGACCCAATTTTATTAAGAACTGCTGAACAAACTATACTGAAATCTATTAAAAAAAATGATGAAATCGTAAAACAAAAAGAAAAGAAAAACCTATGAAAAGAAAAATGCACTAATATAAATTTATTACACTATTTTTGAAACTTTATATTTAAAATGAAAAATAGAAACTTTATACCTGAATTGAAAATGAAATACTGAATTGAATTGAAAAAAAAAAAAAAATTTAAAGAACAACCAACGAACAATTAATTTAGGTGTAGGTTGTATTTTTTTTTTTTTTAAATAATATTATTAACTATTAAACTATATTATCATGCTTTAATTAAATAAACAATTACCTTTAAAAAAATTTGTTGCAACACACTATTGCACTACCCCTCATAGTATCATGCTAAAAACAATTTATCATGGTTGTAAATATATGAATTATATTTTATAATGTTTAACTAAATTAACTAATACGTTTCTTTGGTTGACAATGGGCTGAACTAGCATATCAGCTAACTTGTTTAGGGATTTCCTATTAATTTCGCCGAAAGGAAATAATGGTATGGCGGGTAAAGAAGGCGGGCTGCACCAACACCTATAGCAGCCTCGTTATTATTTTAAAGATTGTACATACGTATATTATATATGTATATATAACACTCATGTAAACATACTATCTGTTTGTTTGTATTTAAACATGAAATACAACAATTATTAAAATTTACAATTCTAAATATTTATGCAAATATTAGAAAAATGGCACCCATGGGAGGCCGTTATGTGTGTAAAAACATAGCTATCCTATGCAATAAATTTTATCACAAAATAGCGTCTTTACAGAAGGTTTAGAGACTTCGCAATAATTCCATTAGTAGCAAAACGGCTTAATCAAAGCTTAAAAATACACTGAGTGACAGCGATATTTACTAGCTCGGTCTGGGAGTTTCACACGAGTTGTGAGGGTCTCTGATTGGAATATGGCTGTCAGACGAAATGAGCATTCAGTCCTCCATCACAAGCCTTTCAATTCGTGAGGGAATTTTACGAATCATAAAGCATGTTCAATTCTATTGTGTGCACTCATTCCTCATGCGAACGAGAAAAGCTAGAATCGGTGAAGAAAACACAACGTATAGGATTTATGTATGTTGGTGGTGGCGGCAAGGGGATATTCCTTCCTTCTCGGGAATGTAGGTGGAGGCGAAATATGTTGCTGTAGAACTGAAAGCCAACGCGAAAACAATTCGAGAAAAATACACAATTCGGGGCGCGTGGAGTTCACTTCACTTATACATATATTTAAACTTGTACATAATCTATGTAGTTTTACTTAAACCTAACTTAACATAAATATGTAGGATAAAAAGAGCGCGAGAGCCCTTGGTGACTCTCGCACTATTTACGCCGCTGCCTATGCTGCCTACTTTTCGGCGGCGAGTTTCGGCGTAAACATTCCGCCCCCTTTCAATACTATTGCAAATAGATGGGGCCGGAATCTTTTTGGAGGCCGCTTAAGGGGCTTGGCGGAAGGTGTGACTGGCGGGAACCCCCCGGGAGGCCGGGGGAAAGTACCCAGCCAAACAGAGTGTTCTGGGCCAACGGCAGCCCACCGTGGGACGGAACAAGGCCTGGGAGGATTACGTCGCCATAGACGTCGGCCCCCCAGAACAATGGAGACTCTGCTTGGCACATGGCACCGATTGTCCGCCAGCGTAATGCCCGGGTATCGAGTCTGGAGCTCCTTTCCGACATTCTGAACCGGAGTCCTGATCTGAACTTCCTCCATCTTCAGAGTCACTGGGATGGAGAATGCTGGCGACACCCTTGATCTGAACAAGGCTCGGCAAAATCCATCTTCGGCGGAAAGGCCAAAGATTTTTGCCAATGAGGTGGGCATGCGGCTGTGTGGGCTGCAAGCGGCCAACAACACACGCACCTCGAAAATTTTGCCGGCCACGTCCAGGTTCACGATGGCCGTCGGCAGCATGCTGATTGCCACCGAGGGGATTGTCGCCAGGGACTCTGGAGGTGGAGGAGGCGGCGTGGATGGGACAGCGTTCTGCGTCTCTGCTGGAGTGGTGGTTGGGAGATAAAGAAGCGTGTGGTGGCCTTCGCCCCGCATGATGCGTCCGCCCCCGGACAGGTGCCACCACTGCGACATGAACCTTTAGAATGTTCATGTGCAAGGCAGTTCGGGCAGTATTTGTTGATCAAAACTTCCCGAAGACTCTTCTCCGCAGCCAGACGCAGGAACCGTTGTCACGTTTTCAAGGCATGGGCTCCTCTGTAGTCGCGGCATCTAAAGGAGCTCAATCCTTTTGGCTTCGATGGTGTGTGTGCTTTGGGTGGTGCCATCTCACTTATCTGGAAAGGAGGTGGATACAAAATATATATATTATATGTGTATATATTTATGGATATAATATATATAAATTGGATATATATAAATAACTTATATATATATAGCTTCGGAGTAGGCAAAAAGAATCTTTGCGTTGAAGTTCTTCCCATTGGAGGACGGACTGGGGGCGTTGGTTTCAACTTTCGTATTGGTGCTCTCAGGTTTGAAAACAGCATGATGAGGGAGATAAAAATTGTTGCAGTCGTTACTCGGAAAGACAGGCCTCATATGGCCTAAATCTAAATAATCCTGAATAGTGGAGTCGTACTGAAAGGAAAGTTCCTCTTTAAACGATATTCATTACTCAGAAACTGAGCGAGTGCGATGGACTTTGAATGTCCTAATTCGAAAGTCTCAGGATTTTTGAATGGGAGAGTAACGACATATCTGCCCTCTTTGGAAGTGCAAAAGAGGTTGTTTTCACACAATGATTCTGAAACTTTTACCACCTTGGCTGGTAGATCTTCCACAACCGGAAACTTGGTGTTCTGTGCTGATCTCCTCGTTGAAAAGGAGAATGTGGTCGTAGGATTCGACTTGGCTACTGGTCCAGTGAGGACCCAGCCGAATATGGTCTCTTGACCGAGCAGGGTTCCACAAAATTTTGGATACAGAGCCACTCTTCATGATAGATGGAAGCATATCGGCTCCTAGGAGCACGTCTATCGAAGAGCTCTGGTGGAAGTGCGGATCAGCGAGTTGGAGGTTTGGCAGGTCCTTCAGAAGTTCTTGTGAAATTGTTTAGGATGGAAGGTTGCCTGCCAATTAGGGAAGAACAAAGGCTTCAGTTTTTAGCTCTAACCTGGGAATGAACGGGGAGCCTATCTGGAAGTGGCACAACTTTAATGGATTGGCTGAGATGGCTCGATTTAAGCCAGCTACTTGAACTTGCACGGCTTGATAGGAAGGCTGTATGAATCGGAAATGAACGTAACCTCTGATCCAGGATCGATCAGTGCACGTGCCTTATAAGTTAATCCCAAATGGCAAATATTTATAAGAGCCGTGCCGAGAAGAACACCTTGTGTGTTCGCCGTGAAATAGTTCTGAATATTAGTCGTTGGAGAAGTGGACTGTATATTCGAATTAGAAGATGGTGTATAATCTGCTGAAGAGGGCGCGGTAGGGTGCCTCGATGCAAGAGTATATTGTGGCGACCCTTGCACGTAAAACAATTATGTTGACTCGTGCAATCTTTAAGGACCTGTTCGAGCAGGTTTGGGACTACTCTGTGCGTTTGTAGTGGGTTGTATGTCCTCTATCGCTTCTAATGTGCGATATCGCTCTGAAAGGAAATCTGACATTTCCTTCCACGACGGAATTTCAGCCCTTGTTTCATACTGACTATTCCCAAAATGACAACGTCAGCCTTGGGAGTTTAGACGAGCATAGGAAGACTAGAAGGCAATCCCAGTTCTCTGTGCTGATTTTGGAATGGTCTAGAGCCGTTAAGCAACTTTCAATAGTGCTTTGAAGGATTTGGATGATGGCTCCACATTCGTGAGAAATTGACGGAAGGTTGAAGAGGATCTTACGTTGGCTGTTGACTAACAGCCTTTTATTTTCGAACCTGTACGTCAAGTTTTTCCAAGCAGCCGAGAAACCATCATTCGTGAGAGGGGATTTGGAAACGATTGCCATCGCTTCTCCACTGGTCTTCGCATTTAAATGGAATAATTTCTCGATCTGACTTAAGCCGGGATCGGAAATGTAGACCGCTGTGAAGAGATCACGGAAAGTTGGCCATTTAAGGTAGTCACCGCTGATAACTTAACTAAAGGTGGTGACCGGTAGCTTCGTGGGTGGAAGGCTACTTGTGGTGCTGCAGGTGTTGGAGTGGGAGCCGTTGCGGTCTCTATACTCTCATTCAATTGAGAGGCAAGTTCCTCGTATATGGAGTAGCAGTGGTCATACCGGGCTTGCATGGCGATCTTGTCCGCAGCATTCGTCTCCGTTTGAGACAATGCGTTGGAACAGAGTTCATACTTGAGTTCTACGGCAGTCCATATGGATCGAAACTGCTCAAGACGCACTCTGTGAGTGTGAAGTGAGGCTGTAGGAGAATTTTGAATCCTAGCTTCGAACTGCGTGAGCTTATCAGAAGCGTTAATGAACTCTTGGAGTGCCATTTTTATTGCCAGTGAGATCTGATGACCAACTGAACGAGTAATTGGGGGAGTGTGCACCGAAATTTTTGACACCGGACTAACCTTAGATGTGGCCGGAGTTAAAACTTTCCGTAATGTGACGGGAGAAGGGAACCAAGAAGGGAACTTGGAAGAGAGCTGGAGCGTCTATGCTTAGTCGTGAGTACAAGAAAGTGTTTCTTGGTGTCTTTATTATCAATTGGCATACCAGGCTTTCAAAAAGCGAGAAAAAATGCAATTGATGCAGGTGACGGAACCATAAACGTGAAAGAGAAGAGCGTACAAAATTGGACGAACAGAAATTCTTGTCTTAACAATAAACAAGAATATTATACAAACGATCGGAAATGTTATCGAATCTATTGAGCGAGAACTATGTTGATAGGTTACAAGGCAACACCTTTTGAAAAAACGTTGCAAAAAAAAAAAAAAAAAAAAAAAAAAAAAAAAAAAAAAATATTATTTTATAAATATCAATATAAATAATTATCGAAACAATTATTATACTCGGCATAAAATTCTGAGAAAAAGATGCAATATAATTTATGTTCAAATAATAAGGAGAAAAGGAGAATGTGGTCGTAGGATTCGACTTGGCTACTGGTCCAGTGAGGACCCAGCCGAATATGGTCTCTTGACCGAGCAGGGTTCCACAAATTTTGGATACAGAGCCACTCTTCATGATAGATGGAAGCATATCGGCTCCTAGAGAGCACGTCTATCGAAGAGCTCTGGTGGAAGTGCGGATCAGCGAGTTGGAGGTTTGGCAGGTCCTTCAGAAGTTCTTGTGAAATTGTTTAGGATGGAAGGTTGCCTGCCAATTAGGGAAGAACAAAGGCTTCAGTTTTTAGCTCTAACCTGGGAATGAACGGGGAGCCTATCTGGAAGTGGCACAACTTTAATGGATTGGCTGAGATGGCTCGATTTAAGCCAGCTACTTGAACTTGCACGGCTTGATAGGAAGGCTGTATGAATCGGAAATGAACGTAACCTCTGATCCAGGATCGATCAGTGCACGTGCCTTATAAGTTAATCCCAAATGGCAAATATTTATAAGAGCCGTGCCGAGAAGAACACCTTGTGTGGACTGTATATTCGAATTAGAAGATGGTGTATAATCTGCTGAAGAGGGCGCGGTAGGGTGCCTCGATGCAAGAGTATATTGTGGCGACCCTTGCACGTAAAACAATTATGTTGACTCGTGCAATCTTTAAGGATTTTCGAGCAGGTTTGGGACTACTCTGTGCGTTTGTAGTGGGTTGTATGTCCTCTATCGCTTCTATGCGATATCGCTCTGAAAGGAAACTGACACTTCCTTCCACGACGGAATTTCAGCCTTGTTTCATACTGACTATTCCAAAAAAGACAACGTCAGCCCTTGGGAGTTTAGACGAGCATAGGAAGACTAGAAGGCAATCCCAGTTCTCTGTGCTGATTTTGGAATGGTCTAGAGCCGTTAAGCAACTTTCAATAGTGCTTTGAAGGATTTGGATGATGGCTCAACATTCGTGAGAAATTGACGGAAGGTTGAAGAGGATCTTACGTTGGCTGTTGACTAACAGCCTTTTATTTTCGAACCTGTACGTCAAGTTTTTCCAAGCAGCCGAGAAACCATCATTCGTGAGAGGGGATTTGGAAACGATTGCCATCGCTTCTCCACTGGTCTTCGCATTTAAATGGAATAATTTCTCGATCTGACTTAAGCCGGGATCGGAAATGTAGACCGCTGTGAAGAGATCACGGAAAGTTGGCCATTTAAGGTAGTCACCGCTGATAACTTAACTAAAGGTGGTGACCGGTAGCTTCGTGGGTGGAAGGCTACTTGTGGTGCTGCAGGTGTTGGAGTGGGAGCCGTTGCGGTCTCTATACTCTCATTCAATTGAGAGGCAAGTTCCTCGTATATGGAGTAGCAGTGGTCATACCGGGCTTGCATGGCGATCTTGTCCGCAGCATTCGTCTCCGTTTGAGACAATGCGTTGGAACAGAGTTCATACTTGAGTTCTACGGCAGTCCATATGGATCGAAACTGCTCAAGACGCACTCTGTGAGTGTGAAGTGAGGCTGTAGGAGAATTTTGAATCCTAGCTTCGAACTGCGTGAGCTTATCAGAAGCGTTAATGAACTCTTGGAGTGCCATTTTTATTGCCAGTGAGATCTGATGACCAACTGAACGAGTAATTGGAGGAGTGTGCACCGAAATTTTTGACACCGGACTAACCTTAGATGTGGCCGGAGTTAAAACTTTCCGTAATGTGACGGGAGAAGGGAACCAAGAAGGGAACTTGGAAGAGAGCTGGAGCGTCTATGCTTAGTCGTGAGTACAAGAAAGTGTTTCTTGGTGTCTTTATTATCAATTGGCATACCAGGCTTTCAAAAAGCGAGAAAAAATGCAATTGATGCAGGTGACGGAACCATAAACGTGAAAGAGAAGAGCGTACAAAATTGGACGAACAGAAATTCTTGTCTTAACAATAAACAAGAATATTATACAAACGATCGGAAATGTTATCGAATCTATTGAGCGAGAACTATGTTGATAGGTTACAAGGCAACACCTTTTGAAAAAACGTTGCAAAAAAAAAAAAAAAAAAAAAAAAAAAAATAAAATAATAAAAATATTATTTTATAAATATCAATATAAATAATTATCGAAACAATTATTATACTCAGCATAAAATTCTGAGAAAAAGATGCAATATAATTTATGTTCAAATAATAAATTATCGGGATTAATTTCAAAGCATGTGCATATGCATATGTGTATGAATTTAACAAATTAAACTACACGGGAACATAGGTCGAAGGGGTATCCCACTGTCGCGTTTTGCGCGACTGTTGCTCTTGTTTCTTTGCTTTCATGCTTTATTATTAAATACTTACTTAAAAGTAAAAATTAATTTAATATGAATACTTAATTACAGGTTCTTAAAATTAGTTTTAAAATAGTTTGAATAATTTGTTTTTCTTTTCATTTTTATAAATTTTCGCAAAAACATTCTTCTTCAATCATGCCAATGCAGTATTCTTAAATGATTATGTAAAAATACAAATATATAAAAAAATAATCAGTTTCTTCAAAGTGAATTGATAATTATGTGTGTGCCATAAACATTATTCATATGTAACAAAGCAGCAACACACACCGTACATCAACTTGGTACCAAGGATCTTGTCAGGATAACTGAAAAGAATTTTATTGCACACAAATATGATTTTCTAAATTACTTAATCAATTCACTGACCCAATTTTATTAAGAACTGCTGAATAAACTATACTGAAATCTATTAAAAAAATGATGAAATCGTAAAACAAAAAGAAAAGAAAAACCTATAAAAGAAAATGCATTAATATAAATTTATTACCCTATTTTTGAAACTTTATATTTAAAATGAAAAATAGAAACTTTATACCTGAATTGAAAATGAAATACTGAATTGAATTGAAAGAAAAAAAATTTAAAGAACAACCAACGAACAATTAATTTAGTTGTAGGTTGTATTTTTTTCTTTTTTAAATAATATTATTAACTATTAAACTATATTATCATGCTTTAATTAAATCAACAATTACCTTTAAAAAAAAATTTGTTGCAACACACTATTGCACTACCCCCTCATAGTATCATGCTAAAACAATTTATCATGGTTGTAAATATATGAATTATATTTTATAATGTTTAACTAAATTAACTAATACGTTTCTTTGGTTGACAATGGGCTGAACTAGCATATCAGCTAACTTGTTTAGGGATTTCCTATTAATTTCGCCGAAAGGAAATAATGGTATGGCGGGTAAAGAAGGCGGGCTGCACCAACACCTATAGCAGCCTCGTTATTATTTTAAAGATTGTACATACGTATATTATATATGTATATGTAACACTCATGTGAACATACTATCTGTTTGTTTGTATTTAAACATGAAATACAACAATTATTAAAATTTACAATTCTAAATATTTATGCAAATATTAGAAAAATGGCACCCATGGGAGGCCGTTATGTGTGTAAAAACATAGCATCCTTAATTCCGCATGCAATTAAATTTTATCACAAAATAGCGTCTTTACAGAAGGTTTAGAGTCGTCGATCTTCGCAATAATTCCATTAGTAGCAAAACGGCTTAATCAAAGCTTAAAAATACACTGAGTGACAGCGATATTTGCTAGCTTCGGTCTGGGAGTTTCACACGAGTTGTGACGGTCTCTGATTGGAATATGGCTGTCAGACGAAATGAGCATTCAGTCATCCATCACAAGCCTTTCAATTCGTGAGGGAATTTTACGAATCATAAAGCATGTTCAATTCTATTGTGTGCACTCATTCCTCATGCGAACGAGAAAAGCTAGAATCGGTGAAGAAAACACAACGTATAGGATTTATGTATGTTGGTGGTGGCGGCAAGGGGATATTCCTTCCTTCTCGGGGAATGTAGGTGGAGGCGAAATATGTTGCTGTAGAACTGAAAGCCGACGCGAAAACAATTCGAGAAAAAGTACACAATTCGGGGCGCGTGGAGTTCACTTCACTTATACATATATTTAAACTTGTACATAATCTATGTAGTTTTACTTAAACCTAACTTAACATAAATATGTAGGATAAAAGAGCGCGAGAGCCCTTGGTGACTCTCGCACTATTTACGCCGTTGCCTATGCTGCCTACTTTTCGGCGGCGAGTTTCGGCGTAAACATTCCGCCCCCCTTGCAATACTATTGCAAATAGATGGGGCCGGAATCTTTTTGGAGGCCGCTTGAGGGGGCTTAAGGGGCGCTGGCGGACTACGTCTTGAAGACAGCGGATAGTACCCAGCCAAACAGAGTGTTCTGGGCCAACGGCAGCCCACCGTGGGACGGAACAAGGCCTGGGAGGATTACGTCGCCATAGACGTCGGCCCCCCAGAACAATGGAGACTCTGCTTGGCACATGGCACCGATTGTCCGCCAGCGTAATGCCCGGGTATCGAGTCTGGAGCTCCTTTCCGATATTCTGAGCCGGAGTCCTGATCTGAACTTCCTCCATCTTCAGAGTCACTGGGATGGAGAATGCTGGCGACACCCTTGACCTGAACAAGGCTCGGCAAAATCCATCTTCGGCGGAAAGGCCAAAGCATTTTGCCAATGAGGTGGGCATGCGGCTGTGTGGGCTGCAAGCGGCCAACAACAAACGCACCTCGAAAATTTTGCCGGCCACGTCCAGGTTCACGATGGCCGTCGGCAGCATGCTGATTGCCACCGAGGGGATTGTCGCCAGGGACTCTGGAGGTGGAGGAGGCGGCGTGGATGGGACAGCGTTCTGCGTCTCTGCTGGAGTGGTGTTTGGGAGATAAAGAAGCGTATGGTGGCCTTCGCCACCGAGGGGATTGTCGCCAGGGACTCTGGAGGTGGAGGAGGCGGCGTGGATGGGACAGCGTTCTGCGTCTCGGCTGGAGTGGTGGTTGGGAGATAAAGAAGCGTATGGTGGCCTTCGCCGCATGAGCGACAGGTGCCACCACTGCGACATGAACCTTTAGAATGTTCATGTGCAAGGCAGTTCGGGCAGTATTTGTTGATCAAAACTTCCCGAAGAATCTTCTCCGCAGCCAGACGCAGGAACCGTTGTCACGTTTTCAAGGCATGGACTCCTCTGTAGACGTGGCATCTAAAGGAGCTCAATCCTTTTGGCTTCGATGGTGTGTGTTCTTTGGGTGGTGCCATCTCACTTATCTGGAAAGGAGGTGGATACAAAATATATATATTATATGTGTATATATTTATGGATATAATATATATAAATTGGATATATATAAATAACTTATATATATATAGCTTCGGAGTAGGCAAAAAGAATCTTTGCGTTGAAGTTCTTCCCATTGGAGGACGGACTGGGGGCGTTGGTTTCAACTTTCGTAATGGTGCTCTCAGGTTTGAAAACAGCATGATGAGGGAGATAAAAATTGTTGCAGTCTGAATTGTAAATCTGAATAATCCTGAATAGTGAAGTCGTACTGCTCATTTAAAGGACAGTTCCTCTTTAAACGATATTCGTTCCTGAGAAACTGAGCGAGTGCGATGGACTTTGAATGTCCGTATTCGAAAGTTTCAGGATTTTTGAATGGAAGAGTAACGACATATCTGCCCTCTTTGGAAGTGGTGCAAAAAAGTCTGTTTTCACACTCTGATTTTGAAACTTTTACCAGCTTGGCTGGTTGATCTTCCACAACCGGAAACTTGGTAAGAAGATCATCAAGCCTTTGTTCTGTGCTGATCTTGATCCTCGTTGAAAAGGACGAAATGGTCGTAGGATTCGACTTGGCTACTGGTCCAGTGAGGACCCTGCCGAATATGGTCTCTTGACCGAGCAGGGTTCCACAAATTATGGATACAGAGCCACTCTTCATGATAGATGGGAGAATATCGGCTCCTAGGAGCACGTCTATCAGAGAGCTCTGGTGGAAGTGCGGATCAGCGAGTTGGAGGTTTGCAGGTCCTTCAGAAGTTCTTGTGAAATTGTGTAGGATGGAAGGTTGCCTGTCAATTGGGGAAGAACAAAGGCTTCACTTTTTAGCTTTAACCAGGGAATGAACGGGCAGCCAATCTGGAAGTGGCACAACTTTTGTGGATTGGCAGAGATGGCTTGATTTAAGCCAGCTACTTGAACTTGCACGGCTTGATAGGAGGCCTGTATGATGAAATTGGGACCTTTCATCAACAGCCATTTGGAGAAAGCCGGACACAGACGTATAGGATGGTTCTCCTTTGAGCAAAGTTTGCAGGTTTGTGGTTTGCCTACAACCTTTGTCTCAAAAGAGTTGACCTTCCTCGTAGGAGGCTTTTTTCGAGCAGGTTTGGGACTAGTCTGTGCGTTTGTACTGGGTTGTATCTCCTCTATCGCTTCTAATGTGCGATATCGCTCTGAAAGGAAATCTGACATTTCCTTCCACGACGGAATTTCAGCCTTGTTTCGTACTGACTGTTCCCAAAATGACAACGTCAGCCTTGGGAGTTTAGACGAGCATAAGAAGACTAGAAGGCAATCCCAGTTCTCTGTGCTGATTTTGGAATGGTTTAGAGCCGTTAAGCAACTTTGTATAGTGCTTTGAAGGATTTGGATGGCGGCTCCAGACTCGTGAGCAACTGACGGAAGGTTGAAGAGGATCTTAAGTTGGCTGTTGACTAACAGCCTTTTATTTTCGAACCTGTCCGTCAAGTTTTTCCAAGCAGACGAGAAACCCTCATTCATGAGAGGGGGATTTGGAAACGATTGCCTTCGCTTCTCCACTGGTCTTCGTATTTAAATGGAATAATTTCTCGATCTGACTTAAGCCGGGATCGGAAATGTAGAGCGCTGTGAAGAGATCACGGAAAGTTGGCTGATAACTTAACTAAAGGTGGTGACCGGTAGCTTTACTTGTGGTGCTGCAGGTGTTGGAGTGGGAGCCGTTGCGGTCTCTATACTCTCATTTAATTGAGAGGCAAGTTCCTCGTATATGGAGTAGCAGTGGTCATACCGGGCTTGCATGGCGATCTTGTCCGCAGCATTCGTCTCCGTTTGAGACAATGCGTTGGAACAGAGTTCATACTTGAGTTCTACGGCAGTCCATATGGATCGACGCACTCTGTGAGTGTGAAGTGAGGCTGTAGGAAAATTTTAAATCCTCGAACTGCGTGAGCTTATCAGAAGCGTTAATGAACTCTTGGAGTGCCATTTTTATTGCCAGTGAGATCTGATAACTAAATGAACGAGTAATTGGGGGAGTGTGCACCGAAATTTTTGGCACCGGACTAACCCATGATGTGGCCGGAGTTAAAACTTTCCGTAATGTGACGGGAGAAGGTGTTCTACCAAGAAGGGAACGTGGAAGAGAGCTGGAGCGTCTATGCTTAGTCGTGGGTACAACAAGGTGTTTCTTGGTGTCTTTACTATCAATTGGCATACCAGGCTTTCAAAAAGCGAGAAAAAATGCAATTGATGCAGGTGACGGAACCAGAAACGTGAAAGAGAAGAGCGTACAAAATTGGACGAACAGAAATTCTTGTCTTAACAATAAACAAGAATATTATACAAACGATCGGAAATGTTATCGAATCTATTGAGCGAGAACTATGTTGATAAGTTAGAAGGTAACACCTTTTGAAAAAACGTTGCATAAAAAAAATATAAATATTATTTTATAAATATTAATATAAATAATTATCGAAACAATTATTATACTCAGCACAAAATTCTGAGAAAATGATGCAATATAATTTATGTTCAAATAATAAATTATCGGGATTAATTTCAAAGCATGTGCATATGCATATGTGTATGAATTTAACAAATTAAACTACACGGGAACATAGGTCGAAGGGTATCCCACCGTCGCGTTTTGCGCGACTGTTGCTCTCGTTTCTTGTTCCTGGCGGTCAAGAAGTAAAAAAACTCTAAAGGGGTTAAGGCAACTTGTGTTAAGCGAATCGGCTTTGCTGATTATAAAAAGATGTTAAATACTGTTGAAAAAAACGAGAGGTACAATGCCGTTGATTAGATCAGATAACCATGTACTTAAAACAAGTACGATTTCAAAAATAGTGCTTGATAGTAAAGATGATAAACGAGTTGTAAAACCAGATTTACATAATACAATGGCTCATGGCCATTGTAGGATACAGAAACTAAGGCTGAGGAAGAAATAAACTTGTATGATGCTGACATTTTAGTTTGGAATAAGAAAATTGGAGAGATATAGACCTCTGAAAATAAAACATGTAAACAGAAAGTTCAATTAAAACGATATAAAGAAGAAAAAGAGAACTCGGAAGTTAATTTATTAGGCCATGGATTTTAAAAAATTCATGGTCTATTGTGTTTGTCAGAACGTAAATGTGCGTAACAGGCAGAAGAAGGCATATCCGACCCCATAAACTATATATATTCTGAATCAGTATCAGTAGCCGAGTCGATTAAGCCATGTCTGTCTATCCGTCTGTCTGTCTGTCTATTTGTCTGTCTGTCTTTATGAACATCAGGATCTCAGAAACTATAAGAGCTAGAGTCATCAAATTTTGTAACAAAGGAAACCGTCCGTATTCGCTTGCCAGCGTATACCTAGAGTCCTTGTTTGAAGTTCTTCCCATTGGAGGACGGAATGTAGGCGTTGAAACCAACGCGAACTTTCGTAGTTGTGCTCTCAGGTTTGAAAACAGCATGATGAGGGAGATAAAAATTGTTGCAGTTGTTACTCGGAGAGACAGGCCTCATATGGCCTAAATCTAAATAATCCTGAATAGTGTCGCACTGCTCTTTTAAAGGAAAGTTCCTCTTTAAACGATATTCGTTTCGGAGAAACTGAGCGAGTGCGATGGACCTTGAATGTCCTAAAGTTTCAGGATTTTTGAATGGGAGAGTAACGACTTATCTGCCCTCTTTGGAAGTGGTGCAAAAATGGTTGTTTTCACACTCTGATTTAGAAACTTTTACCAGCTTGGCTGGTAGATCTTCCACAACCGGAAACTTGGTGTTCAGATCATCAAGCCTTTGTTCTGTGCTGATCTTGATCCTCGTTGAAAAGGAGAAAATGGTCGTAAGATTCGATTTGGCTACAGGTCCAGTGAGGACCCAGCCGAATAATGTCTCTTGACCGAGCAGGGTTCCACAGGGTTTTGGATACAGAGCCATTCTTCATGATAGATGGGAGAATATCGGCTCCTAGGAGCACGTCTATCGGAGAGCTCTGGTGGAAGTGCGGATCAGCGAGTTGGAGGTTTGCAGGTCATAGAAGTTCTTGTGAAATTGTGTAGAATGGAAGGTTGCCTGTCAATTGGGGAAGAACAAAGGCTTCACTTTTTAGCTTTAACCAGGGAATGAACGGGCAGCCAATCTGGAAGTGGCACAACTTTTGTGGATTGGCTGAGATGGCTTGATTTAAGCCAGCTACTTGAACTTGCACGGCTTGATAGGAGGGCTGTATGATGTTAAACTCCGTTCAGGAAATGAACGTAGCCTCTGATCCAGGATCGATCAGTGCACGTGCCTTATAAGTTAAGCCCAAATGGCAAATATTTATAAGAGCAGTGCCGAGAAGAACACCTTGTGTGTTCGCCTGTGAAATAATTTTGAATTCTAGTCGTTGGAGAAGTGGACTGTATGTTAGAATTGGGAGTTGCGCTGGTGAAGAGGGCGCGGTAGGAGGGGTGCCACGATGCAGGAGTGTATTGTGGCGACCCTTGCACGTAAAACAATTATGTTGACTCGTGCAATCTTTAAGAACAAGGGCCAAAAAAATTCGTGGCCCCCCCCCCTTTCCAAAAGGGGAGACCTTTCTTCTCAGCCGAGGGGGGGCCCCGCGCCCAAAGGGAGATTTGTTTTTTGTCGGAAGGGAGGAGGGTTTGTGTGTTTTTCTTACCCCCTTTTTTTCCAAAAAGGGTTGGCCTTTTTTCGTAAAGGCTCCTTTCGAGCAGGTTTGGGACTCGTCTGTGCGCTTGTACTAGATTGTACGTCCTCTATCGCTTCTTATGTGCGATATTGCTCTAAAAGGAAATCTGACATTTCCTTCCACGACGGAATTTCAGCCTTGTTTAGTACTGACTGTTCCCAAAATGACAACGTCAGCCTTGGGAGTTTAGACGAGCATAAGAAGACTAGAAGGCAATCCCAGTTCTCTGTGCTGATTTTGGAATGGTTTAGAGCCGTTAAGCAACTTTGTATAGTGCTTTGAAGGATTTGGATGGCGGCTCCAGACTCGAGAAACTGACGGAAGGTTGAAGAGGATCTTAAGTTGGCTGTTGACTAACAGCCTTTTATTTTCGAACCTGTCCGTCAAGTTTTTCCAAGCAGACGAGAAACCCTCATTCATGAGAGGGGATTTGGAAACGATTGCCTTCGCTTCTCCACTGGTCTTCGTATTTAAATGGAATAATTTCTCGATCTGACTTAAGCCGGGATCGGAAATGTAGACCGCTGTGAAGAGATCACGGAAAGTTGGCCATTTAAGGTAGTCACCGCTGAAAACTTCAGCATCGAAATGTGGTGACCGGTAGCTTCGTGGGTGGAAGGATACTTGTAGTGCTGCAGGTGCTGGAGTGGGAGCCGTTGCGGTCTCTATACTCTCATTTAATTGAGAGGCAAGTTCCTCGTATATGGAGTAGCAGTGGTCATACCGCATTTGCATGGCGATCTTGTCCGCAACATTCGTCTCCGTTTGAGACAATGCGTTGGAACAGAGTTCATATTTGAGCTCTACGGCAGTCCATATGGATCGAAGCTGCTCAAGACGCACTCTGTGAGTGTGAAGTGAGGCTGTAGGAGAATTTTGAATCCTAGCTTCGAACTGCGTGAGCTTATCGGAAGCGTTAATGAACTCTTGGAGTGCCATTGTTGTTGCCAGTGAAAGCTGATGACCAACTGAAGGAGTGATTGGAGGAGTGTGCACCGAAATTTTTGGCACCTGACTAACCTTAGATATAACCGGAGTTAAAACTTTCCGTAATGTGACGGGAGAAGGTGTTCTACCAAGAAGGGAACTTGGAAGAGAGCTGGAGCGTCTATGCTTAGTCGTGGGTACAACAAGGTGTTTCTTGGTGTCTTTACTATCAATTGGCATACCAGGTTTTCAAAAAGCGAGAAAAAATGCAATTGATGCAGGCGACGGAACCAGAAACGTGAAAGAGAAGATCGTACAAAATTGGACGAACAGAAATTCTTGTCTTAACAATAAACAAGAATATTATACAAACGATCGGAAATGTTATCGAATCTATTGAGCGAGAACTATGGTGATAGGTTACAAGGCAACACCTTTTGAAAAAACGTTGCATAAAAAAAATAATATAAATATTATTTTATAAATATCAATATAAATAATTATCGAAACAATTATTATACTCAGCATGAAATTCTGAGAAAAAGATGCAATATAATTTATGTTCAAATAATAAATTATCGGGATTAATTTCAAAGCATGTGTATATGCATATGTGTATGAATTTAACAAATTCAACTACACAGGAACATAGGTCGAAGGGTATCCCACTGTCGCGTTTTGCGCGACTGTTGCTCTCGTTTCATTGCTTTCATGCTTTATTATTAAATACTTACTTAAAATTAAAAAATTAATTTAATATGAATACTTAATTACAGGTTCTTAAAATTAGTTTTAAAATAGTTTGAATAATTTGTTTTTCTTTTCATTTTTATAAATTTTCGCAAAAACATTCTTCTTCAATCATGCCAATGCAGTATTCTTAAATGATTATGTAAAAATACAAATATATAAAAAAATAATCAGTTTCTTCAAAGTGAATTGATAATTATGTGTGTGCCATAAACATTATTCATATGTAACAAAGCAGCAACACACACCGTACATCAACTTGGTACCAAGGATCTTGTCAGGATAACTGAAAAGAATTTTATTGCACACAAATATGATTTTCTAAATTACTTAATCAATTCACTGACCCAATTTTATTAAGAACTGCTGAACAAACTATACTGAAATCTATTAAAAAAATGATGAAATCGTAAAACAAAAAGAAAAGAAAAACCTATGAAAAGAAAATGCACTAATATAAATTTATTACACTATTTTTGAAACTTTATATTTAAAATGAAAAATAGAAACTTTATACCTGAATTGAAAATGAAATACTGAATTGAATTGAAAAAAAAAAAAAAATTTAAAGAACAACCAACGAACAATTAATTTAGGTGTAGGTTGTATTTTTTTCTTTTTTAAATAATATTATTAACTATTAAACTATATTATCATGCTTTAATTAAATAAACAATTACCTTTAAAAAAAATTTGTTGCAACACACTATTGCACTACCCCCTCATAGTATCATGCTAAAACAATTTATCATGGTTGTAAATATATGAATTATATTTTATAATGTTTAACTAAATTAACTAATACGTTTCTTTGGTTGACAATGGGCTGAACTAGCATATCAGCTAACTTGTTTAGGGATTTCCTATTAATTTCGCCGAAAGGAAATAATGGTATGGCGGGTAAAGAAGGCGGGCTGCACCAACACCTATAGCAGCCTCGTTATTATTTTAAAGATTGTACATACGTATATTATATGTATATATAACACTCATGTAAACATACTATCTGTTTGTTTGTATTTAAACATTAAATACAATTATTAAAATTTACAATTCTAAATATTTAAGCAAATATTAGAAAAATGGCACCCATGGGAGGCCGTTATGTGTTTAGAGACGTCGATCTTCGCAATAATTCCATTAGTAGCGAAACGGCTTAATCAAAGCTTAAAAATACACTGAGTGACAGCGATATTTGCTAGCTTCGGTCTGGGAGTTTCACACGAGTTGTGAGGGTCTCTGATTGGAATATGGCTGTCAGACGAAATGAGCATTCAGTCATCCATCACAAGCCTTTCAATTCGTGAGGGAATTTTTACGAATCATAAAGCATGTTCAATTCTATTGTGTGCACTCCTTCCTCATGCGAACGAGAATAGCTAGAATCGGTGAAGAAAACACATAACATATAGGATTTATGTATGTTTGTGGTGGCGGCAATGGTATCTTCCTTCCTTCTGGGGGGATCGTAGGTGGAGGCGAAATATGTTGATGTAGAACTGAAAGCCGACGCGAAAACAATTCGAGAAAAAATACACAATTCGGGGCGCGTGGAGTTCACTTCACTTATACATATATTTAAACTTGTACATAATCTATGTAGTTTTACTTAAACATAACTTAACATAAATATGTAGGATAAAAGAGCGCGAGAGCCCTTGGTGACTCTCGCCTGTTTACGCCGCTGCCTATGCTGCCTACTTTTCGGCGGCAAGTTTCGGCGTAAACTTTCTGCCCCCTTTCAATACTAATGCAAATAGATGGGGCCGGAATTTTTTGGAGGCCGCTGTAGGGGCTTGAGGAGAGTGTCTGGGCCAACGGCAGCCCACCGTGGGACGGAACAAGGCCTGGGAGGATTACGTCGCCATAGACGTCGGCCCCCCAGTACAATGGAGACTCTGCTTGGCACATGGCACCGATTGTCCGCCAGCGTAATGCCCGGGTATCGAGTCTGGAGCTCCTTTCCGACATTCTGAGCCGGAGTCCTGATCTGAACTTCCTCCATCTTCAGAGTCACTGGGATGGAGAATGCTGGCGACACCCTTGACCTGAACAAGGCTCGGCAAAATCCATCTTCGGCAGAAAGGCCAAAGTTTTGCCAATTAGGTGGGCATGCGGCTGTGTGGACTGCAAGCGTCCAACAACACACGCACCTCGAAAATTTTGCCGCATGCCGCATGCACGGCATGCTGATTGCCACCGAGGGTATTGTCGCCAGGGACTCTGGAGGTGGAGGAGACGGCGTGGATGGGACAGCGTTCTGCGTCTCGGCTGGTGGTTGGGAGATGGAGAAGCGTATGGTGGCCTTCGCCGCATGAGCGACAGGTGCCACCACTGCGACATGAACCATTAGAATGTTCATGTGCAAGGCAGTTCGGGCAGTATTTGTTGATCAAAACTGCCCGAAGACGCTTCTCCGCAGCCAGACGTAGGAGCCGTTGGCACTTTTTCAAGGCATGGACTCCTCTGCAGACGCGGCATCTAAAGGAGCTCAATCCTTTTGGCTTCGATGGTGTGTGTGCTTTGGGTGGTGCCATCTCACTTATCTGGAAAGGAGGTGGATACAAAATATATATATTATATGTGTATATATATATGGATATAATATATATAAATTGGATATATATATATAACTTATATATATATATAGCTTCGAGTGGGCAAAAAGAATCTTTGCGTTCAAGTTCTTCCCATTGGAGGACGGAATGGGGGCGTTGAAACCAACGCGAACTTTCTTAGTGGTGCTCTTAGGTTTGAAAACAGCATGATGATGGAGATAAAAATTGTTCCAGTCGTTACTCGGAGAGACAGGCCTCATATGGCATAAATCTAAATAATCTTGAATAGTGGAGTCGTACTGCTCATTTAAACGATATTCGTTACTGAGAAACTGAGCGAGTGCGATGGACTTTGAATGTCCTAATTCGAAAGTCTCAGGATTTTTGAATGGGAGAGTAACGACATATCTGCCCTCTTTGGAAGTGGTGCAAAAAAGGTTGTTTTCACACAATGATTCTGAAACTTTTACCAGCTTGGCTGCTAGATCTTCCACAACCGGAAACTTGGTGAGAAGATCATCAAGCCTTTGTTCTGTGCTGATCTTGATCCTCGTTGAAAAGGAGAATGTGGTCGTAGGATTCGATTTGGCTACTGGTGTCCAGTGAGGACCCAGCCGAATATGGTCTCTTGACCGAGCAGGGTTCCACAAATTATGGATACAGAGCCACTCTTCATGATAGATGGGAGAATATCGGCTCCTAGGAGCACGTCTATCAGGGAGCTCTGGTGGAAGTGCGGATCAGCGAGTTGGAGGTTTGCAGGTCCTTCAGAAGTTCTTGTGAAATTGTGTAGGATGGAAGGTTGCCTGTCAATTGGGGAAGAACAAAGGCTTCACTTTTTAGCTTTAACCAGGGAATGAACGGGCAGCCAATCTGGAAGTGGCACAACTTTTGTGGATTGGCTGAGATGGCTTGATTTAAGCCAGCTACTTGAACTTGCACGGCTTGATAGGAGGCCTGTATGATGAAATTGGACCTTTCATCAACAGCCATTTGGAGAAAGCACGGACACAGACGTATATGATGGTTCTCCTTTGAGCAAAGTTTGCAGGTTTGTGGTTTGCCTACAACATTTGTCTCAAAAGAGTTGACCTTCCTCGTAGGAAGCTCTTTTCGATCAGGTTTTAGACTAGTCTGTGCGTTTGTACTGGGTTGTATCTCCTCTATCGCTTCTAATGTGCGATATCGCTCTGAAAGGAAATCTGACATTTCCTTCCACGACGGAATTTCAGCCTTGTTTCGTACTGACTGTTCCCAAAATGACAACGTCAGCCTTGGGAGTTTAGACGAGCATAAGAAGACTAGAAGGCAATCCCAGTTCTCTGTGCTGATTTTGGAATGGTTTAGAGCCGTTAAGCAACTTTGTATAGTGCTTTGAAGGATTTGGATGGCGGCTCCAGACTCGTGAGAAACTGACGGAAGGTTGAAGAGGATCTTAAGTTGGCTGTTGACTAACAGCCTTTTATTTTCGAACCTGTCCGTCAAGTTTTTCCAAGCAGACGAGAAACCATCATTCGTGAGAGGGGATTTGGAAACGATTGCCTTCGCTTCTCCACTGGTCTTCGCATTTAAATGGAATAATTTCTCGATCTGACTTAAGCCGGGATCGGAAATGTAGACCGCTGTGAAGAGATCACGGAAAGTTGGCCATTTAAGGTAGTCACCGCTGATAACTTCAGCATCGAAATATGGTGACCGGTAGCTTTACTTGTGGTGCTGCAGGTGTTGGAGTGGGAGCCGTTGCGGTCTCTATACTCTCATTTAATTGAGAGGCAAGTTCCTCGTATATGGAGTAGCAGTGGTCATACCGGGCTTGCATGGCGATCTTGCCCGCAGCATTCGTCTCCGTTTGAGACAATGCGTTGGAACAGAGTTCATACTTGAGTTCTACGGCAGTCCATATGGATCGAAGCCGCTCAAGACGCACTCTGTGAGTGTGAAGTGAGGCTGTAGGAGAATTTTGAATCCTAGCTTCGAACTGCGTGAGCTTATCAGAAGCGTTAATGAACTCTTGGAGTGCCATTTTTATTGCCAGTGAGATCTGATAACTAACTGAACGAGTAATTGGAGGAGTGTGCACCGAAATTTTTGGCACCGGACTAACTTTAGATGTGGCCGGAGTTAAAACTTTCCGTAATGTGACGGGAGAAGGTGTTCTACCAAGAAGGGAACTTGGAAGAGAGCTGGAGCGTCTATGCTTAGTCGTGGGTACAACAAGGTGTTTCTTGGTGTCTTTACTATCAATTGGCATACCAGGCTTTCAAAAAAGCGAGAAAAAATGCAATTGATGCAGGTGACGGAACCAGAAACGTGAAAGAGAAGAGCGTAGAAAATTGGACGAACAGAAATTATTGTGTTAACAATAAACAAGAATATTATACAAACGATCGGAAATTTTATCGAACCTATTGAGCGAGAACTATGTTGATAAGTTACAAGGCGACACCTTTTGAAAAAACGTTGCAAAAAAAAATAATATAAATATTATTTTATAAATATCAATATAAATAATTATCGAAACAATTATTATATTCAGCATGAAATTCTGAGAAAAAGATGCAATATAATTTATGTTCAAATAATAAATTATATTGTGAAAAAATAAATAAATAATCATTTATTAGTAGGATATATTTTCTCAGACGGAGGAAAATATATTCGATGATTTTTTGCAATGTTGCAGCGTTTTCTAATACCACAACAAAGTGCACAATGAGACGACAAAGGAAAAATAAGTGACTTTAAAAGTCACGGTTGCCCACCAAGTAATATTTTAAAATTTGAGCTAGTGCAGCCCTGAAACAATAACACTGAGTGAATAGGAAAACGTGGTGGTCGGTCGATTGTGATCGAACTGCGACCACTAAGACAAACTGCGATCACTAAGCCTCGACAAAGGTAAACAAAGAAATAATAAAATATTTCTTTGTATTAGATTAAGTGTTTAATTTAAGTGTTTCAAAAAATAATGTGTATATGTGTATAAGATTTAATATATAAAATATGACTGCCGGCAAAGTGTATTGTATATGTGTATGTTATTATTAATAAATAAATATATGTAATAAGAATGCAGTGTTATCTTTTTTTTGGAATTAAATTTTGGATGTAAAATGTATTTTAATGGGCAACGTAAGTATGTAACATGTGCGTGTATATTACACATACATATATTAGCATACAATTTAGAATTATTATGGAGAGTGTATGTACCTTTTGTCGTTAGAAAATGGTAGGAGAAGGTACATACATACATATACATATGTGGCAGAGGGTTGTAAATAGAATCGGATGGATAAACTGTGTGTAATTTGTGATTGGAAAATATGCATGGAAAAGATTCGAAGGACTGCCATCCTCTGTAAATAAGTATGTTTTTACTAATGCAGCAATATATGGAAATACATACAAATTAGAAAAGATCTTTTCACAAAGGAACAATTACACACAGTCCTCTGCCGCATAAAATAAATAAAATTTAGTACTTATCTGAAAGTGGATCCTGACGAGATACCGATGAGCAGCGTGGTTCGAGGTGAGCAAGGGTATGAAAATCCAGCGACGTTTAGTCCAAAAATAGCTAAGGTTACTGCGGATCGAAGGACCAATGTTTGTGGTGGCGGCAATGGGATCTTCCTTCCTTCTGGGGGATCGTAGGTGGAGGCGAAATATGTTGCTCTAGAACTGAGAGCCGACGCGAAAACAATTCGAAAAAAAGTACACAATTCACAATTCGGGGCGCGTGGAGTTCACTTCACTTATATATTTCAACTTGTACATAATCTATGTAGTTTTACTTAAACCTAACTTAACATAAATATGTAGGATAAAAGAGCGCGAGAGCCCTTGGTGACTCTCGCACTGTTTACGCCGCTGCCTATGCTGCTTACTTTCCGGCGGCGAGTTTCGGCGTAAACAATGTAAATTACTAAGAGGAATTGCATTTTTTTGGTAACTCCGAAGAATAACACTCAGCAGTTTTCATAAGATTCCTATGCTCCTATGTGTACACATTAACGTATAGTAATTGTTGGAGCACATCAAAATAGAAAATATGTAATAAAGCTAGTATCTAAGAGAACACAAGAAGTGTCCTAAAGCTTATTTATTCTCTTAAGTTTTGACGATCGGCAAATGCCGACACCGAATTCGGGGAGTGTGGTCGGATTGTGGCCCACTCTCACTTATTGAAAACACTCTCGAAATAGCAATCAGCAGCAGCAATAAATTGTAAATTATTAATTCCAAGCCACCGCATAACTTTTGTAATTCATGAAGTTTTCGTTCGGCATTAAAAAATTATTTGCTTTGTTTGATAATTTATTGTGTGCTGTGTGGCCATTGCTTCGCGCCTTCCGTGTGTGTGTGAAAAATAATATTTGAAGGTGCCACCGCTTAATTGGAAATTAGCTGCCAAGATGTTGTTGTCGCTATCGCAACTGGATTACTGTGCCTTATGGAGGATATTCGTCGGTCCATGTCTATCAATTCCCTAGACAGTCTCAGTGTCAAAAATTGAGCATATACAGGTATACCTGTATAGTTTATTGTGTGCTGTCGCTTTGATCGACATTAAATTGCCATTTGCTCAGTTCATGATTGCTCCGTAGTTTCGAGCCAAATTATCAATGTGCTTGCAAAGATTTTACAAAGTTAGTGCTGATATTGCTCGTATGCAAAAAGCAATAAAAGCGAAGACCATTTCGTCCGATAAAATAGAGTTGGCATGCCAATTAGAGCTTTTAGAAGGTTATATACAATGAATCTAAAGACTGATCTGGATAATTTAAGCCCTCCTAATGATTCTAGAGGGCCATTAGAGGACTTGTGTGTCGTCACAAGGGCGTTATATATTAACTTATCCAAGCTGACTTTAAGGACAAGAACTGATTATGATTGCTCCGTACTTTCGAGCCAGCGATCCCAGTTGCCGAAAATGCGTTTGCCAAAATTTAGTGGCAAACATTCGGAGTACAAAAATTTTATGTGCCTGTTTCAAAGTTTAGTCGATGACGATAATTCCTTGTCAAACGTCGAAAAGTTTAATCACTTAGTTTCGTGATTGTCAGATAAAGAATTGGGGGTAGTTAAGCCGTATCAATTAACGGATTGTAACTACCCAAAGGCCCTCGCTAGTCTGAAAGCAGTATATGATAATAAATGTCTTATATTCTTTGATACTGTTTCGCAATTGTTTGACATACCTAGCATGACAAAACCATCTGCATCGAGTTTGAGATCGATCATAGATACGGTGTCTGCTATTTATGCTTCGTTGTCGTCGTTAGGAAACGACAGAGACATTGCTAGTGGAATGATAATT
>JAEIGD010000263.1:0-76513 GCA_018903425.1 Zaprionus nigranus | reverse complement strand
CCAGGGACTCTGGAGGTGGAGGAGGCGGCGTGGATGGGACAGCGTTCTGCGTCTCGGCTGGGTGGTGGTTGGGAGATAAAGGAAGCGTATGGTGGCCTTCGCCGCATGAGCGACAGGTGCCACCACTGCGACATGAACCGATAGAATGTTCATGTGCAAGGCAGTTCGGGCAGTATTTGTTGATCAAAACTGCCCGGGCAACTGCAGCCAGACGCAGGAACCTCTGGCACTTCTTCCGGAGCGTCGGACTCCAGAAGCCTTTCACCCCTTTTGGCTTCGGTAATGTTGTCTGCGCTTTGGGTGGTGCCATCTCCATATCTGGAAAGGAGGTGGATACGAAATATATATATTATAATAATATATATATATGGATATAATATATATAAATTGGATATATATATATATAGCTGATATATATATATATATAGGAGTGAGCAAGGAGAACTCGTCCGTATGTCCGTATACCTAGAGTCTTTGCTTTTAAGTTCTTCCCATTGGAGGACGGACTGGAGGCGTTGAGAACAGCACTTAAGGCCTTCGTAGTGCTGCTCTCACGTTTGAAAACAGCACGATGAGGGGAGATAAAAAATGTTGCAGTCGTTACTCGGAGGGCAGACTCAAATATTTCGTCTGAATAATCCTGAATAATTGAGTCATTGCTGCTCATTTAAGGAAAGTTCCTCTTTAAACGATATTCGTTCCGTGTGAGGAAGGACGATGAGAAACGGAAGTGCGATCCAAGAGTAACGACATATCTGCCCTCTTTGGAAGTGGTGCAAAAATGGTCTGTTTCACACTCTGATTTTGAAACTTTACCAGCGGCGTGGGTCTTCCCACAACCGGAAACTTGTTGAGAAGATCATCAAGCCTTTGTTCTGTGCTTATCTTGATCCTGGAAAAAGGACGAAATGGTCGTAGGATTCGGCAGCTACTGGTCAGTGAGGTAGCCGAATATGGTCTTGACAGGAGCAGGGTTCCACAAATCTTGGATGCCGAGCCCCTCTTCATGATAGATGGAGAATATCGGCTCCTAGGAGCACGTTGATCGGAGAGCTCTGGTGGAGAGGTGCGGGATCCACGGCAGTTGGAGGTTTGGCAGGTCCTTCAGAAATTCTTGTGAAATTATTATTGTAGGATGGAAGGTTGCCTGCCAATTGAGGAGAACAAGAGCTTCAGTTTTTAGCTGTAACCTGGGAATGAGCGGGAGGCAATCTGGAAGTGGCACAACTTTTGTGGATTGGCTGAGATGGGTTGATTTAAGCCAGCTAATTGAACTTGCACGGCTTGGTAGGGATTGATGTATGGGCTTGTATGATGTTAAACATCCGTTCGAAATGAACATAGCCTCTGATCCAGGATCGATCAATTAAAACGCATGATAAGTTAACCCAAATGGAAAATATTTATAAGAGCAGTGCCGAGAAGAACTACCTTGTGTGTTCGCCGTAAAGTAGTTCTGAATACCACTATTTGGAGGAGTGGACTGTATATTCGGGGGGGAGTTGGTGCAGAATCTGCTGAAGAGGGCGCGGTAGGAGGGGTGCCACGATGCAGGAGTGTATTGTGGCGACCCTTGCACGTAAAACAGTGTATTTAGGCTCGTGCAATCTTTAGGATATGTCCTCTTGCGAAGGAGTTCGAACACAACTTCTGCTGTTTGATGAAAGTGGACCTTTCATCAACAGCCATTTGGAAGAAAAGCGCGGACACAGACGTATTGGATGGTTCTTTTTTGAGCAAAGTTTGCAGGTTTGTGGTTTGCCTACAGCCTTTGGCTCTCAAAGAGGTTGACCCTTCCTCGTAGGAGGCTCCTTTCGAGCAAGTTTGGGACTCGTCTGTGCGCTTGTAGTAGGTTGTACGTCACTCTATCGCTTCAAATGTGCGATATCGCTCTGAAAGGAAATCTGACATTTAATTCCACAACGGAATTTCAGCCTTATTTAGTACTGACTGCTCCCAAAGTGACAACGCTCAGCCTAGGGGAGTTTAGACGAGAATAGGAAGACTAGAAGGCAATCCCAGTTCTCTGTGCTGATTTTGGAGTGGTCTAGAGCCGTTAAGCAACTTTCAATAGTGCTTTGAAGGATTTGGATGGCGGCTCCGGACTCGTGAGAAACTGACGGAAGGTTGAAAAGGATCTTAAGTTGGCTGTTGACTAACAGCCTCTTATTTTCGACCCTGTTCGTCAAGTTTCTCCAAGCAAAGGAGAATCCCTCATTCGTGAGAGGGGATTTGGAAACGATTGCCTTCGCTTCTCCACTGGTCTTCGCATTTAAATGGAATGATTCTCGATCTGACTTAAGCCGGGATCGGAAATATAGACCCCTGTGAAGAGATCACGGAAAGTTGGCCATTTAAGGTACACCGCTAAGCTTCAGCATCGAAAGGTGGTGACCGGTAGCTTCGTGGGTCAGGCTACTTGTGGTGCTACAGGTGCTGGAGTGGGAGCAGTTTGCGGTCTCTATGCTCTCATTTAATTAAGAGGCAAGTTCCTCGTATATGGAGTAGCAGTGGTCATACCGCATTTGCATGCGATCTTGTCCGCAGCATTCGTCTCAGTTTGAGACAATGCGTTGGAACAGAGTTCATATTTGAGCTCTACGGCAGTCCCTAAGTGACGCAACCTGCTAAGACGCACTCTGTGAGTGTGAAGTGAGGCTGTAGGAGAATTTTTGAGATCTAACTTCAGAACTGCGTGAGCTTATCGGAAGCGTTAATGAACTCTTGGAGTGCCATTTTATTGCCAGTAAAATCTGATGACCAACTGCGCGGGTGATTGGAGGAGTGTGCACCGGAATTTTGGCACCTGACTAACCTTAGATGTGACCGGGAATTTACAACTTTCCGTAATGAGGCGGGAGAAGGTGTTCTACCAAGAAGGGGAACTTGGAAGAAGCTGGAGCGTCTATGCTTAGTCGTGGGTACAACAAGGTGTTTCTTGGTGTCTTTACTATCAGTGGCATAACAGGCTTTCAATAAAAAGCGAAAAATGCGAATTGATGCAGGTGACGTACCAGAAACGTAAAAAGAAAGAGCGTAGAAAATTGGACGAACAAAGTTCTTGTTTGAACAATAAACGGAGAATATTAGACCAACGATCGGAAATTTTATCGAATCTGTTGAGCGAGGACTAAGTTGATATAGGTTACAAGGCAATACTTTTGAAAAAACGTTGCAAAAAAATAATATAAATATTATATTATAAATTTCGATTTATTTATTTATTGAGTGATAAATTATCGAAACAATTATTATACTCAAAAAAAAACAATACTAATTTATTTTCCAGTCAATAAATTATGCAGCGAAAAAAATAAATAAATAATTATTTATTAGTAGGATATCTTTTCTCAGACGGAGGAAAATATATTCGATGATTTTTGCAATGTTACAGCGCTTTGTAATACCACAACACAGTGCACAAAGACGGATAAATAAATATAAGTGACTTTAAAAGTCACGGTTGCCCACAAATAATATTTTTAAAAATTTGAACTAGTGCAAGCCTGGAACGATAACACTGAGTGAATGTAAAAAAGTGGTGGTGGGTCGATTGTGATCAACTGCGATCACTAAGGCAAACTGCGATCACTAGACTGACAAATGTAAACAAAGAAATTGTAAAATATTTCTTTGTATTCAATTAAGTGTTTAATTTAAGTGTTTCATAAAATAATGTAAGAATTCAATAAAACGATATAATATAATGTGTTTATGTGTTTTAGTTAGATATTTAATTGTAGAACATACTATGTATATATGTAGTGCCGGTGCAGCCGAAATATTGCTGCCGGCAAAGTGTATGTAGTGTGTATTTTATATGTTTACATTAATAAATAAATAAATGTGAAAGAAATGCAGTGTTATTTTTTTATTTGGAATTACAATTGCCACTTGAGGTTTGGACCTTGGCAATGTGTTTTAATAGGCAACGTAAGTATGTAATATATGTGTATATATATATATTACACATATAGTACCATGCAATTTGGAGTTAGAATGGAGAGTGTATGTACCTTGTTCGTTAGAAAATGGTAGGAGAAGGTACATACATATATGTGGCAGAGGTTTCTAAATAGAATCGGATGGATAAACCGTGTGTAAATGGTGATTTGTATTTTCCGTACATATACGAGTATATGTATGGAAAACTTTCGATAATTGGCAGTCGTCTGTATGTAAGTATGTGCTTACTGATGCAGCAACATATGTACATACATACAGAGATACCGGTGACGCAAATTGCGAGGTTAGGAATTAAATTAAATTTAATTAGAAAAGATCTTTCTTTTCACAAAGGAACAATTACACACAGTCCTCTGCCGCATAAAAAATAAGTATAAAATTTAGTACTTATCTGGGGGGATCCTGACGAGATGCCGATGACGTGGTTCGAGCGGAGCGATGGGATGAAACTCCAGCGACGTATAGTGTCCAATATATTCCTCCGGCTCGAAGGACCAATGTTTGTGGCGGCGGCAATGAAGTCTTCCTTCTTGGGGGGATCGTGAAATCGGGGTGAAAATCTGGAAAAGATCGGAACCGACGCGAAAAACAAATCGAAAAATAAAAAACAATGCGGGGCGCGTGGTGTTCACTTCACTATATTTTCAACTGTTTCTTGTACATAGGATATGTAGTTTTAGCCTAACTAACAACTAAATATGTAGGATAAAGAGCGCGAGAACCCTTGGTGACTCTCGCACTGTTTACGCCGCTGCCTATGCTGCCTACTTTTCGGCGGCGAGTTTCGGCCGAACAACATTTTGAATGCAATTAAATTAAAAATTAAAATTAAAATTGTTGAGTTTGCGCTAGGAACAAAACGAGAACAAAATATTAAAAAAACTATGTAACAAGAAAACGCTTGTAAAAACAAACAAGAATGTTAAAATATTCAAAATTGTAAAAGGAAATTTAAAATTAACTTATCATCAAGCTTTAGTTTCCTAACAACGATCTGTATCACCACTACTCTGAAAGGCCTTTCAACGCTGGACAAATTAACATGTGAGTAAACAACAAGAATTGTTCATGTCCGTAGGCTTGTGATCTATGTAAATTTTATATTCTCTTAAATGCTCTGCTGATCTTTCTGATCACCCAAACAAAATAATTACGAAAAACATCAAAACAATTTAAACAAAATGAAAAAAAAACACCAAAACGAAATAATGTTAAAAGCTTTTAAGCAGCATTAATTGTGTTGTGGATTTTTATTCAAACTCAAACCTGAAATCAAATGAGTGCCTCATAAATTGAATTGAAAAAGTTGAATTATCATAGGAAATATTTAATCAAACAAAATTGCAGAAAAATTTAAGAAACACAAAATTTGTTTTTGTTAACAAAACTCTGAAAACCATATTAAACTGAAATGATTTAATAAATGAAAAATAATATAAGATACAACCCTTTTCGAAACAAAATCCATAAATTCGTAACCAAATCTAAATATTATATCTTTCCAAATCGTTACAAAAACACTTAAAAAAAATGGTGAAAAAATTAACATGGATATTATTAATGCAAATCAACATGTCAAGTAATTTTCTAACCTTTCTTTGGTATAGGAATAAAACATGAATATAGAAATGAATATAATGATGTGCTAAATTAAATTGTTTTCTGGATAGACATGGCAACTTAAGTTAATAGTCGGACGGTTTTAGAGTATCTTCGGATAGGTAACCAAAGGATAAATCTTAACTTCGGTTGAACGCTTGTTAATACCTTTCGTATTCAACGTGTGTAGCTGCAGTAAGTTTAACATAGAGATAAAAACATCTGATCTCCATACTTAATTGTTGGTTCTAATTATTCTTTTTTTGTTACCAAGCAAGAGGCTGGTTTTGAATGCTAAATGTTGCAAGAAGGATGACTGCTTATCTCTTACGTGCAATTTTTTAAAGGTGAAAGCATTGCTTAGAGCAACAAACAGTCTTTTGTAAAAAAAGTAACTTAGCAATGTATTTAAACTAAACTGAAAAACAAAACGTATGTTAGTTTTGAAGCGAGAATTAAGTTATGACTGTACGCACCCCAACATTATTTTAGAGTAATTTGTTTTGGCAATTTTAGTATAATATCTGTGAAGTAACGTAGACTGACAAAGTCATATTACCGTCTATATGATGCTAGGAGTTAAAGATCTATATCAAGTCTACGAATCTGTATTAATCAGATAAGAATAATAGACGAGACAGTGAATAGTGCTGATACCCAGAAAAAATAACACAATATTAAATTCTATGTTCGTTGTTGAAAATGATTTCTCTAGTCAAAAATAAAAATAACGAGCAACAGTCGCGCAAAACGCGACGGCGGGATACCCTTCGACCTCTGTTCCCGTGTAGTTTAATTTGTTAAATTCACACACATATGCATATTCACATGCTTTGAAAGTAATCCCGACAGATGGCGCTCGCGCTGTGCGCTCGCCCGCCTCCCTTGTTAGCTGACAGAAGCATGCTCATACTTTCTTAAGTTACTTCTGTGTTTATTGTCCGACCGGATTGAAATTTGCAGACTACGTAGATATTTCATTCAGCTTATTATATGTTAAAGTCAGAAAGTTGTATCTTTTATACAGCGCTTACAAATTTAGTTCAAAAATTAAAGTATTGATTTGTGGGGGCGGTGGGCGTGGCACCTAACATTTGAAATAAACTTGATCTGCTTGTAGTACACAAGAGTCTTCCTCCCAAATTTGGTAACTCTAGCTTTTATAATAGCTGAGATCTGTGCGTTCATACAGACAGACAGACAGAGCCAGACAGACAGACAGACATGGCTCAATCGACTCGGCTTGTGATCGTGAGCAGAATATATACTTTATGGGGTCTCCCGCCTCCTTCTGCCTGTTACATACATTTTCCAAAGTTAGTATACCCCTTTTTTGACCATTTTCAATGGTCCGAATAGTATAAAAGATGTGCAGATCTGTCGAAATATTATATCTTTTCAAATCGTTACAAAAACTCTTTAAAGAAAACTGTAAAAAATGTACATGGATAATATTAATGCAAATCAATATTTCAACAATTTTCTGAGCCTTTGATATAGGACTAAAACATGAATATAGAAATGAATATAATGATGTGCTAAATTAATTTGTTTTCTGGATAGACATGGCAACTTAAGTTAATAGTCGGGCGGTTTTAGGGTATCTTCGGATACAACAATTTTTAGAAGATTATGGTAGGGTGGGTAAAGACAGCGAGGTCGCACAACACCTTTGACCCCCCAAAGATATATAATGCAGACCGAATTTATTTTTTCTTTATTTTGTGAACCTTTAATAGTTCATTTCGTTAGTTACACCCCTTGTATTTCTTGGGTACGTCTCCCTTTTAGTTTCTGATAGGAATCCTAAATAATAAATTTGTGTAGATGTGGAGAAGGAATATGGCAACAACCCACCACACGCCAAGGCTACGGCATAAGGGACTCCGTCCGCTATCATTCCTGATCCGAAAGTCGAATATTGAAGTTTAAAATTGATACCCTATTTTGGTTTGGCTCTTGATGCGCACTTCGGTGTTCAACGTGTGTAGCTGCGGTTAGTTTAACATAGAGATAAAAATATCTGATCTCCATACTTAATTGTTGCTTCTAATTATTCTTTTTTTGTTATCAAGCAAGAGGGTGGTTTTGAATGCCAAATGTTGCAAGAAGGTTGACTACTTGTCACTCACGTGCAATTTTGAAGAGGAAAGCATTGCCTAGGCAACAAACAGTCTTTTTATACCCTTCGACCATTGAAAATGGTCAAAAAAGGATAAATTTGTGCAAATGTATGTAACAGGCAGAAGGAGGCGTCGGAGACCCATAAAGCATATATATTCTTGCTCAGGATCACAAGCCAGGTCGATTGAGCCATGTCTGTCTGTCTGTCTGTCTGTCTGTCTGTCTGTCTGTATGAACGCACAGATCTCCAGATATTATAAAAGCTAGAGTTACCAAATTTGGGAGGAAGACTCTTGTGTACTACAAGCAGATCAAGTTTATTTCAAATGTTAGGTGCCACGCCCACCGCCCCCACAAATCAATAATTTAATTTTTGAACTAAATTTGTAAGCGCTGTATAAAAGATACAACTTTCTGACTTTAACATATAATAAGCTGAATGAAATATCTACGAAGTCTGCAAATTTTCAATCCGATCGGACAATAAACACAGAAGTAATTTAAGAAAGTATGAGCATGCTTCTCTCAGCTAACAAGGGAGGCGGGCGAGCGCAAAGCGCAAGCGCCATCTGTCGGGATTACTTTCAAAGCATGTGCATATGCATATGTGTGTGAATTTAACAAATTAAACTACACGGGAACAGAGGTCGAAGGGTATCCACTGTCGCGTTTTGCGCGACTGTTGCTTTCGTTTAAAGTAACTTAGGAATGTATTTCAACTACACTGAAAAAAACGTATGTTAGTTTTGAAGCGGAGATTAAGTTATGACTGCACGCTTTAAATTATTTTAGAGTAATTTGTTTTGGCAATTTTAGTATAATATCTGTGAAGTAACGTAGACTGACAAAGTCATATTACCGCCTATGCGATGCTAGAAGTTGAAGATCTATATCAAGGCTACGAATCTGTATTAATCAGATAAGAATAATAGACGAGACCGTGAATAGTGCTGATACCCAGAAAAAATAAGACAATATTAAATTCTATGTTCGTTGTTGAAAATGATTTCTCTAGTCAAAAATAAAAATAAAAAAATTCTCGTTTTCTTTGTATTATGAATAGACTCAGTGAAGTTGTAGGAAGATGGAAATATTGTTTTCATAAAATAATTTTGTAGAATATTGCGCATTCGGCTAAGCCAGTACTAATTCAGTACTCGATTATTTAGCGGGATGATATTTTCCAAGTTTCTGCAACAGACGAGACTATTTCATTATCACACATATATATTGATGGATGGAAATTATGACTTGAATTTTTAGTTCATTTTAGACTGTTGTTTTGAACTTATTTAAGTGCTATTTGGCCTTACTTGTTGACCAGCAGCCTTAACTTAACATAACCTTAACCATCATTAGCTTAGAATCAATAGCCCGGAAAATCAATTAATTAATATTAAAAAAAAAAAGATAAAAAAAACTAGGATACAGCAAGATATAGTTATTTACCCGATTGTTTTCTTATGTTCCCAATATACGTCTAATCCAGAAATATTTTTTATGAATAGTAAAGCATTTACAAAATGACAGTCGTTAATACTCCTCCTCATGCTTCATCGGCACGAGCAGACAATCTTTGTGCACTATGTTCAACGGTTATGGATAACACACATCCATGTTATTTACTTTCATGTAAACATGTTTTCTATAAGAACTGTATAGATGCATAGTTGACCGAAAATTCTGAATGTTGTACATGTAGAGTTGAAATAAATAGAGAGGAACTTCGAGTTGTGATAGACAATTGTTCCCCAGCTAGATCTCAGCCAGTTCCTTCGAACTCTAAAGCTGTGCCAGCTGCTCGTGGCTGAGCAGCAAAATCCAAGTCGACAGCCAGAACCTCCATTGGAGAATCCAATTGGAACAAACAATCGTCGTAGTCAGCCTGTTGACTACAATATTATACAAGGAATGATTGAGCAAACGGTCACAAGGGTCATGTCATCTTTGGCAATTAATACACAACCTCAGCGACATGAACCTCCAGTTACTTCCGTTTTTACGCGAAACTCCCGCATCAAATGATTCTTCCGTGCAGTCTCGGAAAACCGTTGACATAATGCAGAAATGGGGAGCTAATTTTGATGGATCCGTTGAAGGATTGGGAATAAAGGAGTTCATTTATCGAGTCACCTCACTTACTAATGAAACGTTAGACAGTGATTTTGCAGTTATGTGCAGGCATATTCACGTTCTGTTTACGGGAAAAGCTCGACAATAGTACTGGAGGTAACATAAGCAGGTTGATCAGATTGGCTGGACCAATTTGAGTGCATCCCTGCGTCAACAGTACCAAGACTACCGCTCCGATTTTATGAGCATAGAGCTGATTCGAGCCCGTAGACAAAAGACAGGTGAATCATTTTAAAAAAATTAAAAAAAAATAATGATTGGCAGTTGCAAAAAATAACAATTTAGCAATGAAAGAAATTAAACATAAAAAATAATCAACAATAAGAAAATTATAAAGAAAATAAATGAATTGAAATGAAAATCATAAGTATGAAAATTTAAATTAATGTCCAGTTAAACTAATTCTTTGCTTTGTTCTTTGTTTTAATTTTTATGCATGATATTTAATTTTGTTAAATTTTAATTTTTATAATGTGTAACTGAGTGGATGTATGTGTATGGCAATTTTGTGTATGTGTAATTTTGTGCGTGTGTAATTTTGTGCGTGTGTAATTTTGAGCGTGTGTAATTTTGTGCATGTGTAATTTTGTGCATCACTTTTTATGTACTCGTATGTTACAATTTAGTATAAATTTTAATTGTTTTATAGTTGCACTTTTCTTGATATAGTTTGTAGATATATAGATGTAGATGTTCTTGTATAGATGTTGATGTATAGTTGTTGATGTATATAGATGTCGATGTACATGTGTCGATGTACATTGGTTGATGTACATGTTTTTTTTTTTTATATTAGAGTGTTTATAGGGAAAAAATCTTGACAGACACCGTCCTAGTGACGGTAGTGTGGGACCCGCACCCACTAAAAACCCTCTAAAGAACACTCCCCCTATGACTCGTTTGTGATACCCCTTGCCGGAACCACTCCTGAAGTATAAATCTTCGCAAGGGGCCGAGCTTAGCCCTGTGGTGGCTCTACCTGGTTGCGGTGCTGCGAGGAAGAGTTTCACAGTCTTTCTAGCCTACGCTGCTATACCATAATGCACACACACATATCCCTCATACATTCCCAGTTTTCTGGGGTATCAATCATACGCCCTACAATATTTTCTGAACTTATATCTACTCCTAAGCGTCTGTTGACGATTTCCCATTCGCCTGCGTAATAAGGGCAGTGGAAGAAAATGTGTTCCACAGTCTCATCGCCTTCATTGCAAAGGTAGCATACAACTTCAGGATCATGACCATACTTGTTCAGGTAGCGCCTGAAACAGCCATGTCCTGTAAGAAACTGGGTCATATAGTAGTCCACTTGTCCGTGGCTTCTTCTGACCCAAGCTTCTATATTCGGCACCAGTCGATGTGTCCACGTCCCACTGCTAGTTGCATCCCACCTTTGCTGCCAATCCCTAATGGAGTTACCTTCATCGTAGGTAATAGGGTTTTGGCTGTGCTTCTGATTATATTGCGCTTGGTAGTCCTGCGCGGTCAAGTCAGCCGGCATTATACCGGCTAGAACTTGAATGGCATCACCGGATACCGTCCGGAAAGCGCTGCAGACTCTCTGGCTGCTACGTCTCACTACAGCGTTGTAGTCTCGGGCGTAGGTTGCCTTTTTAAGTGCTGATGCCCAAATAGGGGCTGCATACATCAACACCGATAGGGTAACTCGCTATACGAGGGATCGTATTACCTGCTTTGGTCCCCCGATCTTTGGCATTACTCTTGAGAGCGCCATTTGCATTCTGGCCGCCTTTTCGCTCATTGCGCTAATATTCGCTTTAAAACTCAGCCTTGCATCTATAAGTACGCCTAGATACTTAATTGATGTACCCGGGCGGATACTAAAACCTATAATGTCTATACGTCTATACTGAGCGTCACATCATTAAGTTTCTTTCTGCTTGAGATGAGAACCGCCTCAATTTTTTCCCCGGCTAATCTTAGATCGTGCTCACTAAGCCACTGCTTTATCCTTTGCATAGCATCGGTGCTGTAATCTTTCACCTCCGCCAGATGCTTTACAACTATAATGACGGCAATATCATCAGCATATCCGATGATCTTAACCTCATCCCTCAGTGGTAGGCGTAATACCCCATCATATACTATGTTCCACAGGAGCGGTCCAAGAACCGATCCTTGCGGAACGCCGCCTGTAACTTGGTATTGTTTCCGGCCTTCCTCAGTGTCGTACACGAGTGTACGGTCACTCAGGTAGCTACCGACAATGCTGAGCAAGTACTGAGGCGTGTTGAGGTTACGCAGCGCCTGCATGATATGATGCCAACTCACCGAGTTAAAGGCATTTTTTATATCAAGGGTAATCACAGCGCAGTACTTCTTCTGGCCTCCTCGCCACCTATCTCCTGCTATTGCTTCTTCAGCAATCTGCTTGACCCTGCTAATCGCGTCTACAGTTGACCTATTTCTAAAAACTAAAACCGTATTGGTCGTCCGATAGACCACCTACTTCTTCTACGAAGGTGCTAAGCCTGCTAGCTACTACCTTTTCTAGCATTTTCCCCATTGTATCAATCATACAGAGCGGTCTGTATGAATTAGCTTCGCCTGGCGGTTTATTACCTTTTGGTATTAGTACCAGTCTCTGTCTTTTCCAGATTTCCGGAAAAGTCCCTGTCTGTATACATTCTGTGTATACTGCTGCGAATAAGGTGGGGTTCGCGTCTACCGCTAACTTCAGCACCTTGTTGGAAACTGCATCTAGTCCCGGCGCCTTGTTGTTTGCGAAGGTACTAGCTATCGCCAATACCTCTCCTGCCCCTACTTCTTGTCGGAATCTACCTACCCCGTCAGTCCAAACATCTGCATCTGTAGGTTCAGTATAGTGATCCCCCTGTGTTGGGAAGAGGGTCTCAACAATTGTGCGCAAGAGTTGAGGACAGGCCGGAGCGTTTGCTCGCTGTCCTCTTATCTTGCACATTACTGCCTTATATGCCCCACCCCAAGGATTGGTGTTCATACCATCACGCAGGGTGTTAAAGTGCGATGCTTTACTTAGCTTTATCGCTTTCTTTAGTTCCCTTTTTTGCGTCATTGAAGTGTGATCTGAGGATTTCCCGTTCGTCCTTATTTCTACATCGGCATAGGCTTCTTCTAGCTCGTATGCATATAAGTCTAGAGTCCGCGATCTCGTGGCTCCACCAGAACGCTGGCTTCCATCTTGGGCCTTTGGATTTCTTCGCCATGGAGGCGTCACAGGCAGAAGTCAATAGGTTGGAAAGTGATGTTGCCTTCGCGTCAGAGGTATTACCTTGCAGGACAACGTTTTGCTGCTCTGCGATGAGGTATCTAAGGACGCCCTCATCCAGAGTGTCTTCTTTCCAACCATTGATTACTCTTTGCTGGGTGCTTCTGCTGCGGTGTCTATCTACCCTCATTAATATGGCTCTATGGTCACTATGAGTGTAGATATCACTTACTTGCCAAGAGATCAGTCTACTTATGTTGGAACTGGCGAAAGATATGTTAACGATTGACGTCCTGCCATTTCGCTCAAAGGTGCTTTTATTGCCTGTGTTAAGCAGCAACACGTCTAATAAGGAGAAGGCTGTAATGACTGCCTGGCCTCTGGTATTTGTGAGGCGGCTGCCCCATTCGGCAACCCAGGCATTAAAGTCCCCACCTACAATGTTTGGATGACTACTTCTAACATGGTTCCCTATTTTATCTAGATTCTTTTATCTAGCATTTCTAAGCTCGGTGGTAAGTAGCAGCTATAGAAATATACACCGGCTATTTTGCCCTAGCGAAATGCACTTCAGTGGTCAGCGGCTTATCGTCAATAGGCTTGTTTCCACAGGCCCAGATCGCCGCTTGTCGTTTGTCACTAACCCAGTTGCTGCACAGTGTTGCCCCAATGATCTATGTCTCGCCGCTTTTGGTCTTTGCAGACCGCACAGCAAGCCGTAGCCCTACACATTTTAATTTTGTGCCCCTTTTGCCCGCATTTTATGCAGCAGTCCACTCTGTTTTCAGTGCTGGTACATGTGCGAGACATATGTCCGTAGTGCCAGCACTTAAAACAGTGTAGAGTGTTGGCTTTTTTCAAACTAACTCTGCACCTAACCCATCCCATTTGATCCTAAGGTGTCCCCTTTCTATGGCCCTATTGGCTACTTCTACTGGCACCTTAAGCAGAGCTGTTTGCGTCTCCCCAAAGGATTTATGCAGACTCTTTACTATCCCGCCCAGCTTTCTACCTTCTCCTATCTGCTGCTGGGCAGCCTCTATGATGTCATCTCTAGTGGTGACCTCATCTATGTCCCTAACCTCCAAGAACACTTCTTTTGTGAGTGTTCTAGCAGTTGCCTTCTCGCCTAGGACTTGCTGCACAGCTACCCCGTAGCTCTGCGGCACCGCACTAGATTTTTTCTTCAGTTGAAGGAGCAAGTCACCACCTTGCGTCCTTCGAATGCGCGTGACGTTTTCGCCTAGATCCTTGAGTGCATCATTCCCCTTTATTGTGCAGAGAATGTTTGCATAGGACATGTCGCCTTTTGCGGACACGATTATAGCATCAGGCCTACCGGCGACTTTTTTTAGGCTTCGGTACCTTATGGATCACCTTGGTCCATCCATCCTTCTTCGGCTCTTTCTTTGAGCTCCCTTCTTTAGTAGCCTTGGTAACCTTGGGCCTGCTCTGCTCTTCTACTGGCCTTTCCCCGAGTGGTCTCTCCCATTGGTTTGGCCTGTTCAGCTCTTCGTGCCTTATGTGGGACTTTAGCTGCAGTCGGGCTGACCCTTTTTGTCGTCCTGTTTGCCCCAGAAGGCTCCAGGTGACGACTCTTCTTTGGGGGGAGTGGGCCGTGTTCCAGCCAGACTCTCCCTAGGTCTTTTCGGGTTGTCGGCCGCCGTAGATACTACCTGAGAGACCTTTTGTCCTTCAGATAGTATTTTCATTTTCTTATTTGCACTGCTACACAGTGCCTTCATTTTACCAAATGTATCCTTCATACCCTGGTTGATATGTCGGACACCTTTGGCGTTCATCATCTGAAGCACTTGCTCAATTAGTATTGAGAGGTGGCTGAGCTCGGTGACTTCTTCTGTCTGTCTGTTATCCCCAGGTGGCGACCTTGCTGGCACTTCTGTCTCCTTTTCGACCATAGGAGTTGGTCTTATGGGGGCTGCCGGCTGTGCTATTGATCCCACCGGGGATCTAGCCATTTTCGTGCTCTTCCTGAAGAATACACTTTCATCTTCTCCATTCTTATTTATTGTGGAGGGGAGTTCCTCCACGCTTCTTTCCCTGTTTATATCATTGTTGATATTTCTTGCGATGTTATCTGCAACGGTGGTCAAGTTGCCCACCACCGAGGCATTGCGGTCGCTGGATATCGACGACGGGGGGCCCGCTTGCTCACCCCTCCCTGTCGCCGGCACTGGGGTTCCGACTCCTGCACCGTAAAAGCATTCCTTAAAGGACCTACCATGTTGATTTATAATGTAATCACCCATGCGGTTGTTATAGTCTGCCCACAAAGACTGTAGACGCCTTCTCGCATTTGTCAGTCATTGAACAGGTGTTCGCGGACTGTCCAGGGGATACGAGTTCATTCGTTCGGCGGTTGCGAGCTGCTTGCCTTCTCCCGAGAGGAATCGACCCGGCCATTACTACTGGCAATCAGAGTCTTTCCACCTCCCTGGCACCTTTCGGAGAGGCTATCCCCGTGTGTCCCTTTAATCGCCTCGTACGACCAGCGGTGACTTACTGAGGTGGTATTTTAAGACCCGCCACCACACGGGTGATGTACATGTGTCGATGAACATGTGTTGATGTACATGTGTTTATGTACATAGATGTAGATTATAGAGAGGTTATATTTTTTTCTTCTCCCAGCTTTGGCAGGGCGAGTCAGCGAGGCTATGCGTTCGCTGCTCGCCAAGATTTTTCCAGAAGAACGATGTGCAGATCTGGCGGGTGTGCAGCTTTTTTCTGCACAGAACCCCGATCTAATGCACTGTGGAGCCCTATCCGCAGAGACGTGCACTCTAACAGCCGGGGTGCTCCGCTAGCCGTTGCAATGTGCACGCTCTGTAAAAAAAATTAAAATCTGTATTAGATTTAATCAGATTAAACTGCTAAAGAATTAAAAAAAAATAGAACACAGCACTTTTTTAAAAATTTTAACTTTTAAGTCCACGTTTTTCTTGAAGGTGCGAAAAAAACTATTTTTATTGTAGACTCCACGTCGGTTCTTTGCGAATGGCAAAAGAGAAAAGAACTCGATGAGAGCGTAAGTGTCTCTCGAGCAGTGCAAAGCTTATCAGCAACTCAAAGTTCTAATTATAGCTTTGAACCGTTTAGAGTTGAGTTGGAGTGTACTGATAACGACTCCGAATTATCGAGATAGGAATTTTATCATTTTTCGGAGTTAAGCGTATTATTCAAAAAAATCGTTTGTTTGTTTTGGTTTTCGCTTTTCCTTTTTTTTTTCTTTTATATACAATTGGAAGGGCAGTACATTACACCCACAAGCCATTTTTAAGTCGACATACTCGCTAGCTTTTCAAGTGAACAGACGTGTTTTTCTTTTGCTCTCCGAACTTCATTAGATATCTTTTGATTAACCGGTGTTCCACGTAACAAAAGTGTACTAATACTTCTTATAGTGTTTTCTCCTATTATTTTGCTATATAAATCTGTTCACTCGCGAGTGCTTTCTATTAAATTAGTCAAACATTTTTGTTTGGTAATTTGGTAATTGGTTTGCTATTGGCTTCTTTGTTTACATCAACTCTTCTTATTTTCGTTGTTGTATTGCTTGGTAGCTAAGTCTATTTTTAGATTCTGTCGCGAGCGCGCTTACTCTTTTCAGTTTGCTCTCTCTCTCCCTACTTTCGTTTGCGCTGTGCATTTGTTGTTGCAGTTACTGTAACGACAGCTAGTGCTCTCGCCTACTTAGCATTTGCTCTCTTTTTTTTTACGTAGTTTGCTCTTAGTTTTTTTAACGTTTTATTTGGCTACTCTTTTACAGTGTTGTCTTAATATAATGGAAGGAAATCTAATCTGTGCTATTAAAACCTGTCGAAGCGAGATTACGTGCGCTCAACCTAGCATCTCATGTTGGCTGTGTGATAATGTTGTACATGCCAAATGTGCCAATGTCAACGGCACTATTGCTGTGAGGAGTGTCGTGAGGTGCAAAATGAAATGAGATCTTTCATGCGGCAGACACGGAAAGGCTTTAGGGAATTGTTTAGTAGTTTTCGTACGCTATCTCAACAGTTCTCTAAGCTGGACTCAGAATTTAATGGCTTTCAGCTGTTGAGTGAGTCCCCGAAGCGCAAAAAAAATCTACGCGCAAAGAAGAAACCCTGTCTGCTGCCATTTTGCCTTCGACCGCCTCCGCTCAGCATGGTACTCCGTTGACACAGCCGTTGAAACCGATCACCACATCTGTGGTAACGAGATCGGCGGCTCAGAAGAATTCGGTTCCCGAATCGGTCAACAACCAGTCTCTGCAGCCAATGACGCCAAACGTGCCCTCTACGTCATCTCCTGTCATAGTTTCGATACCTGTGTCTGCTTTACCCAGGGCTACAACCACTGATTCTTTATCAGTGGTGCCCAAGCCTATTGTAGGGATTCCCCCGAGGAAGCAAATCTTTGTTTCCAGGCTTGCCCCTGATCTGACATCTGATGATGTCATGGCTTATATTCAAGCTAAAATACAAGCCACTGAGATAAAGGTGGAAAAATTTAAGTTCTCTTATGAACGGGACATATCATCCTTTAAACTTTGTGTACCCAATGAATGCTTTAACCTCATATGCACGGCAGATTTTTGGCCAGCTCATATTATGGTTAAAGAATTCGAGGCAAAGAAGAAAAGAATCGGCATCCGATTAGACTTACTTTGCCGAACCAGACCACTGCGCCTAATACGACGACGACAAAAAACTAAGTTCGTGTCTTTCTTTCTCTTATCAAAATGTAACTTCTCTTTTTCTTGCCTACCAAAACGTTAGAGGCCTTAACACTAAGCTTTCTAAGCTGTATGCTGATTCTGTATCCTTTGATTACCACTTACTAATATTTACTGAAACTTGGTTGAAACCAGAAGTTGAAAGTTGCTCGATTTTCCCAGACACGTACACCTGTTTTAGATGTGATCGTTTATCACGAACAGGAGGTGGTGTTCTAATAGCTGTAAAGTCAGACCTTTCTTCTGAATTATTTTCAATTGACCATAGTGAACTTTTAGAATTCGTATGTGCAAAAGTAACACTGTATCAAATTTCAATTTATATTACCTGTTCTTACATTCCCCCTCATCTGATATTTCCGTCTACTTGGACCATCTTTCAGCTATTCAAACTGTTGCATCCAAACTATCTGATAGGGATTATCTACTAGCTTTTGGTGATTTTAACTTACCAGAAGTTGGTTGGTCATCTCAATCCGGTATTCTGGCGCCCTCTATCTATAATTCTTTTTAAATGGCCTATCAGAACTTTCTTTATTTCAAATTAATAATATTCCTAATTGTAGCGGTAGAACTCTTAAACTCACTCGTAAACCTTTTGACTTTTCAAGATATATTGCTGTTAGAGCAAACTTTATTGCTCTAAATGCAAATTGTTACAACGAGTATTTGAGTCGTTGTCGTTTGCAGTTCGCTAAGGACCCTAAGCAGTTTTACAACTTTGTCAACCTGAAACGTAGATCCAGTAGATTCCCATCCTCGTTATTTTTCGGAGAAAATGAAGCAACCACTGATCAGGCCGCAGCCGATTTGTTTGCAGACTTTTTTTAATCTACCTACTCAACTAATCCGTATAGTTCTTCCATACATCCTTACCCGTACCCTATTAATAATTTTAACACTCTTTTTTTGTCCTACTATTAACAAAACTTCTTTACTTAGTGATCTGAAATCTTTTAAACCTGTTTTCTCTCCTGGCCCTGATGGAGTTCCAGGATGTGTTCTAAGATTTTGTGCTGACTCACTTCTTAACCCAATTTTTAAGCTGCTTGACTTGTCACTGTCTAACAGTTATTTTCCACCCATTTGGAAAAACTCTTTTTCCATTCCTCTTCACAAAAGTGGTTCTAACCATGATGTGAAGAACTATAGTTGTATATCCAAATTGTCTGCAATACCTAAGATTTTTGAAAAAAAATCATGGGTTTTGTAAAGGCAAGATCTACAGCTTCTAATCTTCTAGAATTTTCTTCCCGCATTACTTTTAGGATTTCGAAAAAAAATGCAAACTGATGTCGTTTATACTGACTTCAGTAAAACATTTGATTCCGTAAATCATAATCTCTTGATTCATAAGTTAAATTTAATCGGTTTTCCACAAAAGCTTATTTTGTGGATATCCGATTATTTAGCTAACAGGTCTCAACGAGTTCTTTTTAAATACTGTCTATCAAAGCCAATCTTAGTAACTTCTGGTGTTCCTCAGGGCAGCCATCTTGGACCTTTGCTTTTTAACCTTTTTATCAACGATCTTCCTTCAATACTTCTTCACTCTAATATCCTTATGTATGCTGATGACGTGAAACTCTGTTTGACGTATAGTGATCCTACACTCAACTTCCTCCAAACAGATCTTGATTTGCTCTTTGCTTGGTGCAGGCATAATCTGCTGCATCTTAACTGTTTGAAGTGCAAAGTTATGTCATTTTACAGAAGTAGCTATCACGTCTTCAACTATGCATTTGATTTAAACTTCCTTTCAAGAATAACCGAGGTAAACGATCTAGGTATTCTCTTTGATCATAGATTGAAATTTGATCGTCACATTGCGCAAATTGTCAATAAGGCATTTCGAGTACTTGGTTTCATAAAAAAGATGGGCCAAAGAATTTAGAGATCCTTATACGACAAAATTACTTTACACTTCTCTTGTTCGTCCAATTCTTGAATATGGATCTTGCGTATGGTCGCCGCAATATCATATTCACCAAGATAGAATTGAGTCTGTTCAAAAGCAATTTTTACTTTTCGCTTTGCGTAGTTTTAACTGGGTACCAGGTGTAGACTTGCCATCTTATTCTAGTAGACTGCTTCTTATTAACCTACCTTCTCTTACTAATCGTCGTATTATGTTAGGTGTTACGTTTCTTTTCAAACTAATCAAGTACGACATTGATTCTCCTATTCTGCTTAACCAAATTAATTTCTGTATTCCTTCTAGAGTAACTCGTAATTTTTTGCCACTTTCCTTGGACTTTTGTCATAATAATTATAGCTTGCATGATCCCTTTCGAGTTCTCTGTGCCGATTACAATAGACTGTTTAGAGTTTTCAATTCAGAGTCCTCCCTTAATTCGATCAAATTATCCATTCTTAACTACTTAACACTTAACAACAATTAACACTAATCCACCGATCTGATTGGGTTTTACTGGGTTTTCCCCAATCCCTTTGCAACAAATGTTGGATCGGTTTCTTTTTATTATCCCAGTTTAAATTTTAAATTTTAAATTTTAAATTTTAATCTTTAAATTTAATTTTAATTTAAATAAAATATAATATTAATAATATTTTTTACATTCCATTACTTAAATTTTATTGTTAACTCTTTACCCAGTCGACTGCCATTAGTTGACATTAAATAAATAAAAATAAAAATAAAAAAAATAAAATAAGGACTAGAAATGGCTTGAAAAAAAATAAGCCCTGATTTTTAGCTAAATTATTGTTTGATATCTTTGGCATGATAAGTACCAAGTTCTCGCCCCTGTAAGTCTTCTAAGACATAATAAGAACTCCCAAGCTTCGCTTTTACGCGTGACTTTAACCATTGTGGATTTAACTTGGCATTTATTTGTTTAGAAAAATTACTTTGAAAGAAATTACGACGAAACACCTCTTGACCGACCTTGAATGATATTTCTTTTTTTCTGAGATTGTATTGCCTTTCATTTTGATCGTAGGCTTTAGCAATGTTTGCCTTAATTTCTTTTCGTATGAAATTTAGCTGATCTGTTCTGGCCAAAATATTTACAGATTCGCCTAACAGCTGAAAATTCTTTAATAGGTCGTAATGTTTACCATGAGTTGCCATATCGAATCCGTATAAGGCAAAATACGGAGAACAACCAATGCTCTGATGATGAGCGTTTCGCAATGCACAACTTATTGCGTGAATGTGGAGATCCCATTCGGTGTGATTTTCCGAAAGAAAGGCTCTAATGCCTGCAATCAAAGATCTATTAACCTTTTCTGAGGCATTTGATTGAGGAGAAAGCCGTAGAAACATGCTTCACTCCCAATGAAATCAACCAAGCATTGACATCAGACGATTTAAATTGAACTCCATTGTCACTTATAACGCACCACGGTACTCCATATGTCAAAAATATATAATATTGCAGAAACTCTTGTATCGGGGCCGTCTTAAATTTTTTCAATTGGCACAACCAATGAAATTTTGAAAGGTGATCAACAAATAAGCAAACCAATATATCCTCTTTTACTCCTCGGATAGGGACCTAAAATATCTACATATAAGCGTTCAAATGGCCTGTCAGATATGGCTGGCTTACCCATAGGAGGCTTTAAGGATGGATAAACGTGAACATAGGAGCGCACCTGTGACACCATGCCTGGCCAATAAAAAGTTACGCCGTATAAGCTCCAAAGTCTTAGCCATGCCACCATGGGCGGTCACTACCGACTCGTGAGCCCGACGAATTACACTTTCTGTCAATCCTTTGGGTATCCATAACTTCCATGCCTGCTGCATACCTAAATCTGTGCCATCTTCATGTTTAGTTCGAATATATACACAGACATTTACCTAATACTTTTAAATCTGGATATTTTCCTTCAGTTTCTGCTTCATTTCTCATTCGGACATAATCTGCCGCATCAAAAAATGCAGAGTCCAGATCAATTTCTGGCTCAATCAGCTCAATGGCTGACACATCCTCTACGTGCATTCTTCAAAAGGGCGTCTGGCACTATATTTTCACTACCTCTCCTGTGGCTAATAGAGAACCTATAGCCCTGCAAACGCATAGACCATCTTGCCAACCTACCTTTAAGATTCGGCTGTCGCATAAGCCATAGTAAACTAGCATGGTCTGTTATGAGCTCAAATTCTTGGAGCTTCAAATAACACCTAAACTTTTCAATTGCCAACACAGCCGCAAAGCACTCACGTTCGGTAACGCTATAATTGCGTTGAGCCGTATTTAATGTTTTGGACATAAATGCCACTGGGCGTTCAACATTGTCATGTGAAAGCTGCACTAACACAGCACCCACCCCACAATTGCTTGCGTCGCAATGTACGAAGAATTTCTTAAAGAAATCCGGGTTTTGAAGGACCGGTGCCGATGTGATTACATTCTTCAAATTTTGGAAAGCAGTCTCCTCTGCGTCTGTCCATAAAAATTTATTTTTAGTTGATGGGACTTCTGTAATCGGGAAGACTAGTTCAGAGAAGTTGCTGATGAATCTCCGGTACCATCCAACCATGCCTAAAAAAGCTTCTCACTTGTTTGATCGTCTTAGGGGATGGTCATGTTTTGATAGCCTCAACTTTCTTAGGATCAGTCGCGATACCACCATTTCCTATAATGTGTCCCAGATATTCAACTTCTGTAACGCAAAAAGACTTTTAGCCACATTTAAAGTCAAATTTGCCCTACGAAATTGTTCTGCTAACCTGATAAGAATGGACATATGTGTGTCAAAGTCTTCTGACACTACATACACATCATCAAGGTAACCAAAAACACATGTTTTCAAGTCTGCAGGGATCAATTTATCGACTAAAGGGCACATGGTCTGTGGAGTATTACAGAGACCAAACGGCATCACTGTAAATTGATATAGTGCCCGCCCTGGCACTGTAAAAGCTGTAATGGATTTAAACTCATCTGTGAGAGGTATTTGCCAGAATGCATCCTTCAGATCCAACTTGGTTATGATATTGGCTTTGGGAAGCCAAGAAAAAATGCCATCTATATTTGGCAGCGGGTACGCATCTTTTTTAGTGCATTCGATAATGCGTCGTGCATCTAAACAAAGGCGTACCTTACCTGGCAATAACGAACCTCATCGGAGAGCACCAAGGACTTTTCGATGGCTCAATGACGCCTTCTGACAGCATTCTGTCCACCTCTACGTAGATAAGTTTCTCTACAACGGGAGAAATGGGTTTAATAATCAACGGTCGCCAATGTAATAATAAACAACTAGGTACTTCGTTGTTTGCCAGTTCAAGTCTAACTGTTTCTTTATTGTGAAAATATTCTTTGCTTAAGTCTAATACATAATGGTTTTTAAATATATAAGTGTGAGCGTATATAAGGCAATTTTATACAGAGTGCTTGCGCGGCAGTTCTCACGCTGCGCCGCTAACCGTCTCATACATAAGTGAGCGGTCATATTACAATTGCACTTAATGCTTGCATATATACGCTTATACAATGTTGTTACATACTCTATGTTAAACTTTATATTAAACAGGGTATATGCATTTGTATATCTTACTACACCTCCTTCCTTTTGAAAAATAACGTAATATTATGAAGTTATTTTCTAAGTTTTTTTTTTTTTTTTTTTTTTTTTTTTTACTTTTATTGTTAAAATGGAATGTAGTATATTTGTATATTAACGAAATTAAGAAAATTTGTATACGTAACTATGAAATAAATGCTTTAAGCTTATCTTTATGAACTAATTGTTCTTCATTTTTCATATTTTTAATTTTTACGTTATTTCTATCTTCTATGCTTACTATTTCAAAAGGTCCTATATATTTACTCTCTAGCTTATGACCTGTTTCATTTTTTTAAAAAGTACTAAGCTGCCTACCTTTAATTCTACATCTCTATTTGTTTTGTCGTAATCTAACTTTCTTTTTTTGTTTTTCTTTTTCTATTAATGTCCTAGCTCTATTTTGCGCAACTTCTAGTCTAAACTTAAATTCTTTTGAGTAATCCTCAATGTTATATATAGGGTCGATTTTGTTCGAATTATTAAATTCAATACTCTGTCTTGGTGATCGGCCAAAGACAAGTTCATATGAGCAGTATTCGTGTACTGTTGATGGAGTTGTGTTGAAGCAATACGTGAAATAATTCAACCATATGTCCCAGTCGTCTTTATCAATTGAAATGTTGGAACGTACATATTCATTGAATGTTCGATGACTTCTCTCCACTGTTCCAAAGTTTGATGATGATGTGCTGTTGATTGTATATTACTTATTTTGATATACTTGCACAAGTCACTAATAAGTGAATTTTTGTATTCAGTACCCATGTCTGTTATGAACGTCTTCATAGGACCGTACTTTAATACAAACGATTCGAATATTGCTCTTGCTACTGTTCTTGCACTTTTATCTGCTACTGGTATTGTAACTAGATATTTGGTGAGATCACATATTATAGTGATAGCATACTCATTGCCAAGTACCGAACGAGGTAATGGTCAAATGGTATCTATTAGAACAGTATCGAAAGCTGTGATAGGTGTCTGTGTTACTATCATTGGTGCTTTTGTATGTGTAGTGACTTTAGCTCGTTGGCATTTCTCACAATGTTTCACATATTTAGTTATAGCTTGTCTCATTCCAGGCCAATAGTAAAATCTTTTGATTTTAAGCAGGGTTCGCGTAATCCCTGTATGGCCTCCTTGTAAAGGTTCATCATGTTTATTTTGACAGGATTGCATTTATATGACTTTTGTCATTTTTGTCTATTTTTGTCACCTTTGTTAATAGCGCTATTTTTACATTTGATACTATATTGCCCATATTTTTAAATTCATTAAGTGAAACAAATTCGAAAATTTGTTCACTCGGTGACAACTTGATTTTAACTATATTTTGTAATCCGGCTTCTGAATTAAGCCTTGAAAAGAGTTGGCCTAAGACAAACTTTCCTTTAGAATACAAATCATTAACTGAAAATTGTGAAATAATTCGTTTTCCATGTTTAAATAAACATTTGAGATTATTAAATTTTAGATTCACAAATTTCTTTACGTCATTATAATTAATGACTTCATAGACATTGGGCTCTTTATTCTTATTTTGCAATTTATTGTTTTCATCTGGCCAGATGTCTGCCTGTCTTTTTGATGATCTCGTTTGAACCATCAATATATTTATATTTATTTCTATTAAATTTTCAATGCTAACTCTAGAGAGTGCATCTGCTACATAGTTATCTTTCCCCTTGAGGTATTCTACTGTGAATTGGTATTCTTCTAAGTCTAGTCTCATCCTTGTTAGTTTAGAAGTTGGATCTTTCTTCGAAAATAGATAAGTAAGAGGTCTATGATCCGTTTTAATTAGAAAATGCCTTCCATAGATATAAGGTCTGAAATGTTTGATTGCCCAATGAATGGCTGCGAGTTCTTGCTCGGTAGTTGACTTATTGCTTTCTCCCTGTGTGAAAGCTCTTGATGCATATGCAACTGGCAGTTGCGCATCATTGTACTCTTGAGTGAGTACTGCACCACACGCAACTTTACTTGCGTCCGTGGTTATGCAACATTCTTTGCTGAAATCAGGGTACTGTAATAAAGTAGGTTTTATTAAAGCCTGCTTTAGGTAATTAAATGCGTCATTGCATTCTTTAGTCCATTCAAATGGATCATTTTTCCTGCATAACCTCGTTAAATGACGAGAATGTTGTGCAAAATTATAAATGAATCTTCTGTAATAATTACAGAATGCGACGAACCGTCGTACACTATCCGCGTCTGTGGGTAAAGGATAGTTTATAGCGTCGTATTTTCTATCATCCGGTAAGGATGCCATGGTCTGTACATTTATGGCCGAGGAATGTTACCTCGTGCATGAAAAATGAACATTTGTCTGGATGTAATTTTAGGTTGTGTTTCCTGCACAACTCGAAAATGTTCGTGAGGTTTTTGAACATGTGCTGTTCTGAACAGCCGATGACTATAAAATCATCCATATAGAGAAATGCTTGCGGAGGTTCAAGACCTGAAAATGCAAGTGTCATCATTCTCATAAATGAATTTGGGGCTGCCTTTAGACCATAGGGTAATCGCGTGAAGCGATACGAACCGTTGCTGGTTGAGAAGGAAGTTATGTTTCTAGACTTTTCTTCTAGCTCGATTTGGTGAAATCCGAACATTAGATCTAAACACGAGAAGTGTTTCGCGCGACCTAATTGATCTATGGAGATCTGGCAACCCTCTCAATTTGCCATTCACACTTATTTAAATATTTACTTTCAATAGATATTAATCTGTTTAATTTATCGATATCGTTTTAATCATCGTTAAGTTCCCCCTCTTTTGATCGGAAACTGTCAAGCACACAACACGTGCCACTCCGTAACTTCTTAAAACCTTTTACATTTTAATCTAAATAAATCATAAGCAACAAACAACATCCATTGCATTTAATTTTATAAAGCATCTACCAAAACTATTGTTCACCACAATTGGTGACCCTCGACTCTCAAATACGCACACACTCAAAGTCAATACAATTGACAGACAAGATATCAAATTCGCACATCAACATAATTTCATCATAATTTTCTGACGCAATCAGAATTTACACGTGTTTCATCATACGAAGCACACACAACATTCTTATATGATGGAGAACGATAGTTTTGCTGACGCACAAAATAATTCAGAACCAAGTGAATCAAATCTAAACACAATTACTAGACAGATGCCGTTTCCACAACTTCACACAATCACAAACATAGAAATGTTTTTCACCAAATTGGAAAACTGGTTTCTATTGCAAGGCATCGGTTCTCGGAAAGAGCATGAGAAGTACGCAGCAGTCATAACGTACGCAGATCCTAAATATTTGGAGCAAGTCCACGATCTTGTCCAAAACGAACCGGAAACAAATCCATACACCACACTTAAGCAAGCTATACTAGGCAAATTCGCAGAATCGGCAATGGTTCGCCTTGAAAAGCTCGCATCTGGAATACAACTCGGTGATGGACGCCCAAGTCATTTACTCAGTCAGCTACAACGGACAAATGCCACCAACGACGAATCAGTTGTCCGTCGCTACTGGATCAAGCGCCTTCCACCTCAAGCTCGTGCCGTCATTGTAGGAATGCTCGAAAGTGCCCCGGATACAACACTATCTCAACTTTCAACAGCCGCAGACGCTGTCATGGACTCACTCACTTTTACATCGAGTGACAACATTTCAGCTATATCGCGCAACAACACCAACAATCCAAATTCTACAGACGATCGTTTCAGCAACATAGAAAAACGTTTGGATTCTCAAGAAAAATTATTTCAGCAAATAAACAGCAAGCTCGGACAAATCCTAAACAACAACAATCGACGCTCTCGCAGCAATAGTCGATTCCAAAGCAACAGTCGCAGCAACACTCCACAGCCCAACAACAACAACAACAAAAATTGTTGGTATCACACCAAGTATGGCGACAAAGCACAAAACTGTCAGGAGCCCTGCTCATTCAACACCAATTCAAAAAACTAAGTCCAGCTGTCGAAGATCATAAAGGCAACTTCGATAGTCAGTCAGATATAGCCTTACCAAATACATCAAAACATCGGATAACAATAAACAGCATTTCCACATACAACCGACTTTTTTACTGGATTCAAAAACAGGAAAAAATTTTCTTATTGACACAGGTGCACACGTATCCGTTATACCAGTTTCAACTATAAACAAACGCATCGCATCATCCAATGAAAATCCTCTTTTCGCAGCGAATGGTAGTATAATCGAATCTTATGGTACAACACGCTTAACCTTGGATTTAGGATTACGTCGTCCATTTGCATGGAACTTTATCATCGCAGATGTCCGCACACCAATCATCGGATCGGATTTCTTACAGCACTACAACCTGCTTGTTGACATTGAACGCCAAAAATTGATTGACGCTCAAACATTGCTAGCACGTAATGTTATTTGCAGCCTTCAATCTTCATTCACAATTAAAACATTCAACACAGCATGCAAATTTTCCAAACTTTTGGAGGAATTCAAATCTATCACTCAATTGGATCATACATCACCCAAACCAACCGCATCTGATGTAACACACTGCATTGACACCAAAGGAGCACCCACATTTTCAAAACCTCGTCGTCTTACTCCTGATAAACTCACAGCAGCAAAGTCAGAGTTTGGATATCTTCTAAAAATCGGAGTATGTCGTCCTTCAAAGAGCCCATATGCATCACCCTTACACATGGTCCGTAAAGCAACAGGCGAATGGCGGCCATGTGGCGACTATAGAGCTCTCAATGCACAAACGATTCCTGATCGGTACCCTCTGCCGCACATTCAGGATTGCACACATATTTTCTATGGTAAGAAAATATTTTCCAAAATTGATCTCAATCGCGCATATCACCAGATTCCAATTGAACCACGTGACATTCCAAAAACAGCTATAACTACCCCTTTTGGCTTATACGAATTCACGCATATGACATTTGGCTTGTGCAACGCAGCACAGACGTTTCAACGCTATATGGACGTCGCCCTCAGAGATCTCGACTTCGTTTTCATATATTTAGATGACATCGCCGTAGCATCAAGTAACGCTGAACAACATGAAATTCATCTTCGCCAAGTTTTTGAACAACTTCAACGTTACCACCTCACAATAAACGCAAGCAAATGTGCCTTCGGACAAAATTCCATCAAATTTTTAGGACATCATGTCGACTCTCATGGCATCAAACCTTTGCCAGACAAAGTCAAAGTAATTGTTGATTTTCCATTACCCAAAGTTGTAAAGGAACTTCGACGCTTTCTGGCAATGATCAACTTCTACAGACGATTCCAGCCCAAAGCACTGGAACATCAAGCCCCGTTGTTGCAGTTAATTCCAGGCAATAAGAAGAACGATTCTTCTCCAATCAACTGGACCGACGAAAACATACATTTCCAACAGTGCAAGCATTCTCTCGCAACAGCAACCCTCCTGGTACACCCATCTCCAGATGCAACACTTTCGCTAAGCACAGATGCTAGTGATACAGCAGTCGGAGCAGTTCTTCACCAAATCGTGAATAATGAATACCAGCCAATGGGATTTTTCAGTGTAAAGCTAACAGACGCTCAGCGTAAATATAGCACGTATGATCGCGAACTTCTTGCCATCTATCTCAGCATCAAGCATTTTCGCTTTATGTTAGAAGGCAAATCATTTCATGTCCGCACTGATCACAAACCGCTCATATACGTCTTCACTCAAAGGCCGGACAAGGCATCACCCAGACAACTCCGCCAATTGGACTTTATTGGTCAGTTCACAACAACCATCTTACACGTCGCTGGAGTCGAGAACACGACAGCAGACACATTGTCTCGCATAGCAGCAATCGAAAGCAACATTATCGACTACGAGCAAATAGCTTCACCACAAAGTAATTGCCCAGAGCTTAAACAACTTTTGGAAGACAACAACACAACACTGCAACTCAAATCTGTAAACCTACCACATTCAGAAACATCAATCTTATGTGATTTTTCTACTCCTACAGCTCGACCATTTATTCCAAAGCCACTCAGGAAGAAAATCATCAGCAAACTCCACAACATCGCTCATGGAGGCATTAGATCTACAATGAAGATCATCAAACAACGTTTTATATGGCCTTCAATGCACAAGGAAATCGCCAGTTTCGTCAAACATTGCATTCCTTGTCAACGATGCAAAATAACCCGCCATGTTCATTCACCACTTCAACACTATCAATTGACAGCACATCGTTTCGAACACATAAATTTGGAATTGATTGGACCTTTACCCCCAATCTGGTCAATTTAGATACTGTCTCACCATTATTGACCGCTACACACGGTGGCCGGAAGCTGTTGCAATTGAAGACATGCAAGCAGAGACGGTAGCCGCAGCTCTCATCAACGTCTGGATATCCCGCTTTGGAGTACCTTCCCGTATCACCACAGATCAAGGCAGACAATTCGAATCAAGACTTTTCAACGAATTGTCACGGCTCCTCGGCATCAATCATATACGTACTACTGCATATCACCCGCAAGCTAATGGAATCATTGAGCGCTGGCATCGTACTCTTAAAACAGCCATAATGTGTCAAAACAGAATTGACTGGCCAAGCAAATTACCAATCATATTGTTAGGATTACGATCAGCATTCAAACCTGACATACAAACTACAGCAGCACAGCTTGTCTATGGATCAACACTACGACTTCCAGGACAATTTCTTCATATGGAAAACAATGTCTTACCGCAAACTGAATTTGTAAAACATCTCGCTGAAATGATGAACGACATTCGCCCTACACAAACAGCCCATCACGATACTTCGAAGCCATTTGTATTTAAACAACTAATCGACGCAACTCTCGCTAGCTTTTGAAGTGAACAGACGTATTTTTCTTTTGCTCTCCGAACTTAATTAGATATCTTTTGATTAACCGGTGTTCCAAGTAACAAAAGTGTACTAATACTTCTTATAGTGTTTTTCTCCTATTATTTTGCTATATAAATCTGTTCACTCGCGAGTGCTTTCTATTAAATTAGTCAAACATTTTTGTTTGGTAATTTGGTAATTAGTTTGCTATTGGCTTCTTTGTTTACATCAACTCTTCTTAGTTTCGTTGTTGTATTGCTTGGTAGCTAAGTCTATTTTTTAGATTCTGTCGCGAGCGCGCTTACTCTTTTCAGTTTGCTCTCTCTCCTACTTTCGTTTGCGCTGTGCATTTGTTGTTGCAGTTACTGTAACGACAGCTAGTGCTCTCGCCTACTTAGCATTTGCTCTCTTTTTTTTACGTAGTTTGCTCTTAGTTTTTTTAACGTTTTATTTGGCTACTCTTTTACAGTGTTGTCTTAATATAATGGAAGGAAATCTAATCTGTGCTATTAAAACCTGTCGAAGCGAGATTACGTGCGCTCAACCTAGCATCTCATGTTGGCTGTGTGATAATGTTGTACATGCCAAATGTGCCAATGTCAATGGTACAACTGCTGACGCTTTAGCTAAGCGCATTGGGCTGCACTATTGCTGTGAGGAGTGTCGTGAGGTGCAAAATGAAATGAGATCTTTCATGCGGCAGACACGGAAAGGCTTTAGGGAATTTTTAGTAGTTTTCGTACGCTATCTCAACAGTTCTCTAAGCTGGACTCAGAATTTAATGGCCTTCAGCTGTTGAGTGAGTCCCCCGAAGCGCAAAAAAAAATCTACGCGCAAAGAAGAAACCCTGTCTGCTGCCATTTTGCCTTCGACCGCCTCCGCTCAGCATGGTACTCCGTTGACACAGCCGTTGAAACCGATCACCACATCTGTGGTAACGAGATCGGCGGCTCAGAAGAATTCGGTTCCCGAATCGGTCAACAACCAGTCTCTGCAGCCAATGACGCCAAACGTGCCCTCTACGTCATCTCCTGCCATAGTCTCGATACCTGTGTCTGATTTACCCAGGGCTACAACCACTGATTCTTTATCAGTGGTGCCCAAGCCTATTGTAGGGATTCCCCCGAGGAAGCAAATCTTTGTTTCCAGGCTTGCCCCTGATCTAACATCTGATGATGTCATGGCTTATATTCAAGCTAAAATACAAGCCACTGAGATAAAGGTGGAAAAATTTAAGTTCTCTTATGAACGGGACATATCATCCTTTAAACTTTGTGTTACCCAATGAATGCTTTAACCTCATATGCACGGCAGATTTTTGGCCAGCTCATATTATGGTTAAAGAATTCGAGGCAAAGAAGAAAAGAATCGGCAGCCGATTAGACTTACTTTGCCGAACCAGACCACTGCGCCTAATACGACGACGACAAAAAACTAAGTTCGTGTCTTTCTTTCTCTTATCAAAATGTAACTTCTCTTTTTCTTGCCTACCAAAACGTTAGAGGCCTTAACACTAAGCTTTCTAAGCTGTATGCTGATTCTGTATCCTTTCTCTTGTATCCACTTCTCTTGTTCGTCCAATTCTTGAATATGGTTCTTGCGTATGGTCGCCGCAATATCATATTCACCAAGATAGAATTGAGTCTGTTCAAAAGCAATTTTTACTTTTCGCTTTGCGGAGTTTTTAACTGGGTACCAGGTGTAGACTTGCCATCTTATTCTAGTAGACTGCTTCTTATTAACCTACCTTCTCTTACTAATCGTCGTATTATGTTAGGTGTTACGTTTCTTTTCAAACTAATCAAGTACGACATTGATTCTCCTATTCTGCTTAACCAAATTAATTTCTGTATTCCTTCTAGAGTAACTCGTAATTTTTTGCCACTTTCCTTGGACTTTTGTCATAATAATTATAGCTTGCATGATCCCTTTCGAGTTCTCTGTGCCGATTACAATAGACTGTTTAGAGTTTTCAATTCAGAGTCCTCCCTTAATTCGATCAAATTATCCATTCTTAACTACTTAACACTTAACAACAATTAACACTAATCCACCGATCTGATTGGGTTTTTACTGGGTTTTCCCCAATCCCTTTGCAACAAATGTTGGATCGGTTTCTTTTTATTATCCCAGTTTAAATTTTTAATTTTAAATTTTAATCTTTAAATTTAATTTTAATTTAAATAAAATATAATATTAATATTTTTTACATTCCATTACTTAAATTTTATTGTTAACTCTTTACCCAGTCGACTGCCATTAGTTGACATTAAATAAATAAATAAATAAATTAACACATGTTTTTCTACGCAACGATACAGTGCGCGGATCATTACAGCCGCCTTACGATGGACCTTACGAAGTTAAATCAAAGCATAACAAATTCTACAATATTCGCATCAACGGACGAGATACCACAGTATCAATCGATCGGCTCAAACCAGCGTATATTGAGTCACATAACGAATCAACATCACCATCATCATCGGCAGCAGCATCATCAGAAGCAGGAGCAGAATCGGCTACAACAAACATAGATCAACCGCCAAATCAAATTGAGTCAACTCTATCTCAACCGCCACCCAGACCACGCCGCACGATTAGACTCCCCGTTCGTTTCACAACTTGAAGTCTAGGAGGGAGTACTATGGAGATATGGCAACCCCTCTCAATTTGCCATTCACACTTATTTAAATATTTACTTTCAATAGATATTAATCTGTTTAATTTATCGATATCGTTTTAATCATCGTTAAGTTCCCCCTCTTTTGATCGGAAACTGTCAAGCACACAACACGTGCCACTCCGTAACTTCTTAAAACCTTTTACATTTTAATCTAAATAAATCATAAGCAACAAACAACATCCATTGCATTTAATTTTATAAAGCATCTACCAAAACTATTGTTCACCACAGATCCAAGATTTCTTCTATTCTGGGCAGTGGGTATTTATCTGCCAACAGCTTTTTTATTAATTTGTCGGAAATCAACTACAAAACGCCATCTTTTTTTTCCTTTGAATTTGGAAGGGATTTCTTGGGTACCAAGAGAAGGGGGCTGTTATATTCTGATAAAGATGGTTTTACTATACCATCTTTTATTAGTTTATTGACCTGTTTGTCTATTTCTGGCTTTTCAGATTCTGCATTTCTATAGTTTTTTATGTATACTAGGGTCTTATCAGCTAATCTTAACTTTTGTTTATAGAAATTGTTACTAGTGATTGCTTCCGACTCTAAATCAAATATGTCACTGTATTTGGTACAAAGATCTGTAAGTTCTGCTTTAAATTGAGCTGGGAATTTTAATTTGTTTAGTACATCCTGAGTTCTGTTTGACTTTTTTGGTTGTAAGTTTTTCTATTATTTCGTAGTCTGTTAACGACTCAAATTTTATATTTTGGTTTTTAATTTTTACATTGTAGTTAGTTGTATTGATTATACGTATTATTGCGCTATTGCTTGTTACTATACTGCTGGCTATTAATATTCCAGGTTGAATTTCCTGGTTGGGTACTAATACAGTATTTTCGCTAGTGGGAAGTGTGATTTTTCTCATCACTTCTGCTCTAGCTGGTAATAATATTGAGTTGTCAATATCATTATGTAACAATTGTACATGAATTTGATAATTAATAGATCGTGGTCGCATAATGAATTCATCGTGCTGATAATCTATTATGCAGTTAAATTTTCTTATAAAGTCAAGTCCGAGAATTCCGTCACAAGGTACGGGAAATTCGGTGTGAACGATTTGGAAATTGTGACTGATTATAAAATAATCGAAAAGTAGATAAATTTGTGCCTGTCCTAATGATTCTATTGAGCCCTGACCTATGCCGGTTATATTTGTTATTGTGCTATTGTCTATGGCTGAGCCTATACTGTTATTTTTCAGTATAGAAATGCTCGCTCCTGTGTCAATTAATAAGGTTAATGGATTATTAGTATATCCATTTCTGATTTGAATGAGACTGCTTAGATTTAGATTTATATTAAATATTTTACTTATTGATGGTTGCTCAAGGGGTTTGGCTGGTTTTCCGATGTCCCTTCGGTCACTCAGATTGTATTATTATTGGCATTTCCTCTATTTGAGTTGCCTCTGTATGGGGCACCTCGAGAATTGTCTCTATTTGAATTATAGTGGTTATTTCCATTATAATTGCTATAGTAGTTTTGTCTACGGCCTCTATTATTACTATTTCTTCCTCTGTGGTTGCCTCTGCCGCGGTTTCCACCGCGTTGAGTACAGTTTTGTTAATATAATACCGGGTTATTTTGACCTGTTGCAGCGTTGCAGTTATCTATAAATTTAGATACGGCATCATTCATATTATTGAATATGCCTGCCTGCATATTATTTCTGACTTTCTCTATCGTGCATCCGTTGATCATTGATTTAACAGCCTGTGCTGTTGTATATTTTGCTGCTACTTCCGGTGATAAACCGTCACTAAGGTAAGCTCCTTCTAAAGCTTTAGCTATTTCTTCTATTTCTTTGACGTAAACATTTGCCGTTTTGCCTCTCTGTTGAATATTTAGGAGTTTGGCAGAAATGATTTCCACCGAATCTCCTTTAATTCTATCAGACAACTTAGCTATTACTGCGGCAATTGTTTGCTCGTCAGTTATTAAATCTCTAGCGTGTCCCTTAAGTTTTGTTTTTATAATATTAACTGCTGCTGTTTCATAGTTGCTTTTTAGTGAGTCTACTAAGTTCAATGCGTCTATGAAACTTTTTTAAATTTTCGGGCTTGCCATCATACTCGTGTAGTAGAGACGAGGCTATTTTTAGAAATTCGATACTTGATTGAGCCATTGTGATTACTTCAAGTTTTTCTACCTTTGACTCTGAATACTCTAACTCTAAAGTGTTAGTTTGTGTTTCTATTGATATTTGGGTAGTTTTTTGTGTTTCTTTATCACCCGTTAGTATATCTGGGTCGAACTTTGCTAATTCACCTACTATTGGTGGACAGAATACCTGTAATTGGTGTCTCTCAGAAATTTCTATTAATTTTTCTCTTAGGGTTTTTGATAACTCTGTTACTTGTGTATAATTTAGGGCTGATAATTTGGTACTATTTTCAACAATTATCCTCTGCACTATATTATATTGTTTAGATATGTTTTGTTTTAGTGTCCGTTGTTATTGGTACACTTTTATTCAGACATTTATAACACCTATTGAACTCTTCTTTTGAATATTTTAGATGTGTGACTAACTCTGCCCATTGCATTGGGATTAACAGTTGTTTGTATTTTATTTCGTTTTATTTCAATTACTTTTTGCAATACAATGATTTTGATTTGATTCATATCTTAGATATCGTTTAAAGCATTTGCTGTGCTCCGATATCGTTTTTTTTAAGGCATTTATTGTGTACTTTGTAAATTTTTATTAGCGCGTTGGCTATCATTATTAATGCCATAATAATTAATATAATTGTTATCCAGAACAAATCATTATTTGCGACTTCTACCTTATTAATTACGTTAGCAGTGGAGTCCACTGTCTTGGTATCTACTAAACCCATAGTGGGTATACTATAACAATTATTGTTGAAATGTTCTGGTTTATATTTTTTACTTATTTTGTTTGTCTCTATTGACATCAATTTCTACCTAACGGAAATAAAGATTTTTAGGAAATGTGGTTGATTCACAATTCGATTTACAATTCATTATTTTTTTTTTTTTAAAATTCTTCAACCACATTTGTTAGTATAAAGCCTATTGTTTGGTTTAGTAGTTTTCAAGCAGCGGTTTCCCGCATCGGCTTGATATTAAAATTAATTAATTCAAATAAAGGCAAATTGGGGCATTGGCAATTATGCAGCCCGTTTGCGTTGTTTCGCATCAGTGCGAATCTGTTGATCTAGTTGTTGTAGACGCTCTTTGTAGCGTTGTCGGGATGATTCGCCTTTGGTCAACTGGATCATTTCCTTGACCAGTCGCCGTTGTTGTAAGAGTTTTGCTCTTCTTCCACTCCTTTTGTGTTTTGGTATTTCCTTTTTTTCCTGGCGTGCCCTGTACTCAGCTATTGTGAGTGGGCATGGTCCATCGGTTGGATTTGCCTGCAAGGCCTCTTGCAATGTCGGCAAATTTGTTCAATAGGAACAGCGTTGTTGAAGTTTTGCTCCTCTGTCATTGGTTGTCTGTATGGTTAACTGGTGGTTGTTTGATAATAGTTTTGTGTTTATTGTAGAATGTTATGCTGAGTGAGCATGTGACTTGTGTTGGGATTTGGTATTTTTGCATTTACTTGCAAAAGTTGTTTTCAGCTTAATTTTTAAGCTGTCTATTAACCGAATGTTGGCGTATTGGTGTATAATGTTCACCTTAAGTACGCTATTCTATTTCCTGATACACTTCACTATACTCTACTCACTCAGTCATATTGTATCCACATCCATCCAGTTAACAATAGTATTGTATGCACATCCATCCAGTCAACAACAGTATTGTACGCACATCCATCCCGTCAACAACATTATTGTATGCAGCCTCGTGTCCTGTCGCGGTCGCCATGTAATAATCAACGGTCGCCAATGTAATAATAAACAACTAGGTACTTCGTTGTTTGCCAGTTCAAGTCTAACTGTTTCTTTATTGTGAAAATATTTTTTGCTTAAGTCTAATACATAATGGTTTTTAAATATATAAGTATGAGCGTATATAAGGCAATTTTATACAGAGTTCTTGCGCGGCAGTTCTCACGCCGCGCCGCTAACCGTCTCATACATAAGTGAGCGGTCATATTACAATTGCACTTAATGCTTGCTTATATACGCTTATACAATGTTGTTACATACTCTATGTTAAACTCTATATTAAACAGGGTATATGCATTTGTATATCTTACTACACGGGATAGAAACGCTGTTTTATTGGCTTAGCGTCACTGACGTCAATATCATGGCTTAAAAGGGATGTTTTTCCTAATCCCTGTTCTTTATAATTAGGAAATAAATTAATTACGCTTTCTAATCGCTTTTCTTGAGATGACGAAAGTGGAAATTTTTCAGATTAGTATCAGTACTATCTACCATTGGATTATAAGTATCAATGCTAGATATTATACCTGGTGCTAACTGAAAAATTCTCCAAAAATCTATCCCTAAGATGACACGCTTGTTTATTGATGGAATAACATAAAAATCGAGACGTTTTGTTAGTCCATCCTGTGCAACTGTGTGACTGCATCCGTGCTAATAAAACCAGTTATTTGGTGACTGCTTCCATCAGCAGTTTTCACACGTGATGATATTTTTTTGAAACTTGGACAGGATGACCAATCTTGGGCAGCCAAGTCTGCTCCACAACTTATATTGGCTCCTGTGTCTAATAAGCCAATTTCTATTAGACCTAAAAGGTAATAGAAGCATAAAGACGGCCATCTGCCTGGGTGTCTACAACCGAAGATACAAGCAGTTTACGCTTGCGTTTAATCTTATGCCAGAAATTACGCATCCGAAGAGTGTTCCGTTTTGTAACACGATCAAGGGTAGCTACTTCTGAGAATATTTTTGCTCTGATCTGGTTATAATGAGCTAATCTCTCATGATATGGTTTTATTTGGCGTAGTAAAGGAATGTCCGAGTGTGGATGTGGAGATGCCTGTTTTAAAAGTGCTGGCATCTGCCGTGGGAAATCTGATTCTGCAGATTGATATTTATTTGCGGATTCTAGTTTTGGGCCATTCGCCTGCCGTCGACGAATGAGCCCTTCTTGGAGTTTTCCGCTCTCTTAAGGCATGTTGGGCATTGAGGTTTATAGAAATCTTTTGCTCCGCACCCATAGCAAAAAATTCTTCGTTCTGCGAGGCACATGTCCCATGCGTGTCCTGATCACAGTTCCAGCAAACCATAGGTCGTTTGGAAAGTTGCAATGCCTCTACAGATACAGATTCCGTCTCTGAGGCCGATTGTAAAGACTCTTCAGTCTCCACAGCAGCAACGGCTCTTTTAAACACCCTCGGTGGAGTATTGACCTTGCTGGATTGCTTAAAATCTACATCTCCTAGCAGATTTTCACGTTTCTGGACCAGTTGTCGCAGATGAGCAACAGAATGAATGAAGATGTATAATAATACTTGTCTTAGCTCTGGAATTAAATTCCTTTGCAGCTGCTGAAGAAGTCTGTACTCGTCTAAAGGACCCGAGAAACGATCGACATAATGTCCTCATAAAACGAGTCAAAGACCTCTCCGTCTTTCTGCTTTCTAGCATGAATTTCTTCCATAAGAACATCATCGTCTTTATGGTCCTGATACTGATTTTTTAGCGCTGAACAAAAATCTTCCCATAGTACTTCACGGTTTTCTTTATGGTATATCCAATACCATTCTTTTCCTTTCCCTGTCAAGAGAACATGTAAGTTTTTGCATACAAAAGCAAAATCACCGTTTAGACTATCTATGGTCAATGTTCTTACTCTGTACAAAAACTCCTGAACTGTAGGGCCGTTAACTCCTTCCGTCGTATTTTACTCCCCAACCCTGAATGATCTGGGTGACTTTCTCTGGACTCAACATTGTGTTCGAGCGCGTGTCACTCGGCCTTGCCGAAGCTGCACTAATGTGAGACACACGCGGAGATGGAAGTTGCCGAGAACTATTAGGAGAATGTAAGCCGTTTGATATGTTTAAGTTGTCAAATTTGGCTTGTATAAGATGTTCGATCCTACTAAATATTCTGTCATAATCCATTTCTCTAAAATGATATGAAGGCAGATCGGACATTCGCGGCTGATAGCGAATACTTCTATTTCGACCTCCACCACCCCTAGGCTGTCGACCTTGGGTGAATCGTGAATTAATTTTTGGCTGAGTATCTTGGCTTCGTGACTCATTTAAGTCAGCTGCCCCTAACTCCTCGTCTACTTGTTGGTTTAGGGTTACCCCAGTAACGGGTTTCCCTTTACTTCGTGTGTTGTGTATTTTTGAAATAGCACCTTTACTAGTGGTTGCTTGAGGCTGTAGATGTGCTGAGTATTGCAAGTCCTGTATTGTACTAGGTGATTTGCACTCAGGACACTCTAGATATTTTTCTAGATGTGCCACGATACACTGATTGTGGAATCTATGGCCGCATTCAGTATTTACTATGTTTTCTGTTGCCAGCAAATGCTCTACACAAAAGATTGCAAGTACATTCAGGCTGACGCAAGTCCTCTCTACTGCGTACTAAAGGCATATTTGGTTTTTTCTTTTTTTTAAATATTCAGAAATAATGTTATTATTTTGTTTATTTTTTTTGTTAGTTTATCATAAAATGTTTATTTATTATTTTATTTATTTTTAATAATTAATAAGTTATTTGTTTTCCTTATGCTACTCAGTTGCTGAACGGGTAGTTTCCATTAGTTTTTTTTTTTAAATAACATCAGACCGCTTGGGTCATACACTCGCGATGACTCCTTAATTTATATACTTTTCACACTGTAGCTTTTCAGCAAAATCTGCACAACATCTCTGCTGAATACTCCAACAATGAAAGCTTATTTGATGGTCAATAGATAACGACTCGTCACCATCTAGTGAATTCGGTAGCCCCAATAGAAAGTTCAATTCAGTATTGAGGTTTCTGGCCGGCGAAAATCCTCTGACTGAACCCTCCACGAGGGTACCGGCTGGGCAATGGGCTGTGTATTGACTCAAACTACAGAATCAGACACTGTCCTGTTGCTCGGGCCAATGCATGGCCCAGCTGAGGCGAAGACGTAACAACATGCGGACTATAAAAGTCTGGTGCTGTTATGTCCGAAGCCATGGTCAGAGGTGGCTGGCAGATAGGCTTAAAATGCTATGGGGTGGATCCCAAGAATAAAATCAACCAACATGAAGCAAGATGGAGTCTTCGAATGATGCAACTCGGGCTGGGATGTCAGCCCAAACGTCGGTGGAAGGCGTGACTGCTACCACCGGCGGGCACGGGGGTGAACACCCCTCTGCGTGTCGCCAGCGGTCACACCTCTGAACTGGTGGGAGCAGGCCAGGACAGTTGTACAACTACTGCCACAACGTCTAAAAACGCCAAGATGTGGCGCGGTACCAGAGTCCACGCAGACTCGGACAGCGACCCTCAAGGCAACGAAATAAGTGCTGAGGTGGAAGAAAGCCTGTTGCGCTCCCCCAGTCAAGCGTTCCAGCTCCCCTAGGAGGGAAGGGCCCAAAAAGACGAAGGAGGGCCTGAGAGCTAAAGCCCAGTACAAAGCGGCCCTCAAAATCAAAGCACGGCTCGCTGGCAGCAAGGAACTCACCCTAGAGGAGAGGAAAAAGCTGGAGTGGGCCGAAGAGCAGATTGAAGAGGGCCGTAAACACTTCGAGGGCAAAATGGCGATGAAGGCCACTTCGAGCAATTATGCCAAAAAGGTTGAGGAGCTGCTGCTCACAAAAAGGCAGAGGTCCGAAGACCACGACAAGGCGGATGTGCCCGTGAGCAAACGGCCGCGCCAAAAACGGAAAAAGACCCCCAAAAAACCAGCGCCGAAAAGGGAGACGGCGAGCGATGTGGCGCGTCGGCACCTAGTCGTCGCGCTCATTGATCGCAGTTACCCCCAAGGTAAAATAACGCCCGATAAATGGAAGATGGTAGAGCTGAAGCTGCTGGATGCCCTATTCAGACGAATGGAGGAGCCGGGGTCTCAGCCTACCACCTTCGATGGAGCGGGATGGTTTAACGGGGTCAAGATATTGAGCTGTAAGGATGACCTCACCCTGAAGTGGGTCACTGACACTGTGGCCAAAATGGACGCCCTCTGGGAAGGTACTAAGCTGGAGCTAGTTGATAGAACATGTGTTCCGTCAATACCGAAAGCGAAGGTACTCTTTCCGAGGGTCGTACCAAAGGAGCAGGCGCTCAAATTGCTCAGATGGGAGAATCCGGACGTGCCTACCACGGACTGGACGGTACTACATGTTGGCAAGCCGGAAGGCAACGGCCAACAAATGGTCCTCCAGATCAATAAGGAGGCCGAGGATCTGCTGTACCCGAGGTTCGGAAAGATGGCGTGGGGAGTAGGCAACGTCTACCTACGACTCAAGAAGCGCCACCCGAACGACACTAATGCCAACACGCTGGAGGTCGGCGAGGTCGAAAAAGACCTCGAGGTACTGACGGACGCGGCCAATAGCCTCGATATAGAGGACGAAGCGGAGGAGGATGGTGACATGACAATCATAGCCAACCCATCCAAGCTGAAGGAGTCTGAAGTTAGCCATGAAGCTAAGGATCCTTCAGCTAAATTAAGAGTATACTCTCTTGGTGATCGGTCGTTTTTGGCTTTTGCTCCTAATAATTTTCTTTTTATTTACCTTAACTCACTTTAACATTAACTTAGTTGATTTAAAATCAGTGCTAATTAGTCAATGGTAACTGTGTGTGTTAATATTCAACATAGAGATTGGTGTAATTGGTAATTTAAATTGTATTTCTGTACATTTATTTTGCTGGCGCGTCTTCAGCGTCTTGAAATTTGTTTTTGTTTTTGTTTCAATTTTACACTCCCACGCTTTTTCGCTCTCTCACGTTTGCTCCGCTCTCTTACTGCGCTGCTTTGTGTCAACGATACAGCTGTAGTTGTTGTTCTTCTAGCTTACACTTTTACGCTCTCCCACTCTCACGTCTTTTTACGCTCTCCGAGTGTAATGGGTTTATATTAGTGGTCACTTTTACAGCGCTCCCTTTGGAATCAGCTGTGTTGTTTCTTTTCTTTGCTCTCTATCTTTGTAACAGTTCTCTCCTAGCTTTTTGTTTTTTGTCTATTCTTTTCTCTCTGCTTCTGTACAACTATTTTTTCTTTTGGTATTCCCTACATTAGTTGAGGCATATCACTTTTCCTTAGTAATGGAGGCCTGTTGTGCAATTACACTTAAGTGTACTGCCGATTCAAATCCAGACTTTGTTTCGTGCTGGTTATGCGAAAAGGTTTTCCATATTAAGTGCGTCGGCTTAACCGTCCGTATCAAGGACGCCTTAAACACCAAGTCTGGCCTGCATTGGTCTTGCCAATTCTATCGGGGTAAGGAAGTCAATTTGAGCAGTATCCTCGGCAGACTAAGCTAGAACTTTATAAGCTTCATTTGGCGTTTTCGCAGTTAGAGTCCGATTTTACTAGTGTAGAAGCCAAGTTTAAGGCCTTTGATTTCGATGAGCCCCTTAATCTTTCACCATCGACTTCTTCAGGCATAATCTCTCCTAGATCTCTCCTATCCCCTACGACTCCTTCAATTACCCCTGCTAACTTGTCCGATCCACCAACTATGGTCGTCACCACTCCTTCGCCTGAGTCTAATAAAACTCCTAATAAAACTACTAAAACTACTTCCAACAAGAAAGTTTCTTCTAATAAGAAAGATACATTATACAATCCCACTACATCTTCCAATTCGTCTGGCTCTATTCTGAGTGTAGACAATTTAGTAACTTTACACGTGATTTCCCCCCATTTCGGTACTGAGTGTAAAACCTCTAGTTGCCTTTAAACCTAAGAAATTGGTCTTCGTTTCTCGTCTGGCACCTGACACTTCGAAATTTGATGTAAAATCATACATCCTTTCTAAAATCCAGTCTGAAAATTTAGTCGTGGAAAAATTTAACTTTAAATTTCCCAGAGAAATATCTTCTTTTAAAATTAGTATATCGACTGAGCATTTCCCAATTGTGTGCAATGGATCTTTTTGGCCGCCTGACCTAATTGTTAAGGAGTTGACTCCTAAACAAAAACCTAAAACAAATGTTACCCTTCCTTCGCTGACCGTTGAATCTCCGAACGGAACAGCAAAAAACTTAAAAAGTATAAAAAAACTAAATTCTAACCTCTTTGTTGCCTATCAAAATCTTCGAGGCCTAAATAATAACTAAACTTTCCAAACATTTTACTAATAGTATATCTTTTGTCTATCATATTTTAATATTTACTGAAACTTGGTTAAAACCGGATATAGAAAATAGCGAAATCTTTTCTAATAAGTATACTTCCTTCAGATGTGACCGTTTGTCGTGATCTGGAGGAGGGGTTCTTATTGCCGTTGATTCAAATCTATCGTCTGATCATGTTTCAATAGACTGTCTGCCCAATTTAGAATTCGTGTGCGTTAAAATAACTTTAAATCATATTTCAGTTTATGTAACTTGCTCAACTTGCTCTTACATTCCTCCTTCCTCAGAAACTTCTTTGTATCTAGAACACCTGTCTTGCATTAAATCTATGGAAATTGAACTTTCGGATAGAGATTATCTATTGGTTTTTGGTGATTTCAATTTACCTCTAGTAAATTGGTCCTCTCATTCAAATGTTTTGATTCCCTCCATCTTTAACCCATTTATCAATGGTCTTTCTAAACTATCCTTGTTTCAAATTAACACTTTTCATAACCATAAAGGCAAAATCCTTGACTTAATTTTCACTCATGATACTCACATTAATAACATGTCAAGAACTAATCCCTTAGTCTTTCCTGAAGATCCTTATCATCCTACTTTAGAACTTGTTTTAGAACTGCCGTCCCCCGTGTAAACTAAAATTGTTAAGTGTGCTTCAAAATCACGCTGCTTCCGCAAAACTGACTTTGTGAGGCTTAATAATCTATTTCTTGAACACCATTGGTCTTGTTTTTATGCATGCACGAACTTAATTACTTGTAATTCATATTTTTATAATACCTTGAGCAAATTTTTCGACGAGTGTGTTCCATGTGTATATCCTGCCAAGACTAAAAGTCTTCCATGGTTTACTCGTGAGTTACTCAGGGTGAAAAACTTAAAATCTCGGTTTTATAAAAAAATTTAAAAAAAGCGGGAAATCCTTCTGATTTTCTCGTTATACTGTTGCAAAGCCTAACTTTATTGCTCTTAATAATAAATGTTTTGATGACTATATACATCGCTGTCGTCTTCAATTTGTACGTGATCCTAAGCAGTTTTATAATTTTGTTAACTTGAAACGTAGATCTAATGAATTCCCATCTCGTCTTTCTTATGAATATAATGAAGCAACTAATGACCAGGCCGCTGCTGATCTTTTTGCGAATTTTTTTTCTCATACCTATGATCCTAATCTTTCTTATCCTTATCCTATTCATAACTCTAATTCAATTTCTTGCCCTAGTATCGATGAAGATTCTCTTCTTACTAACCTGCACTTGGTTAAACCCATTAACCCTTTCATGCCCACTGTTGCCTATAGGCAACATTGCCTTTGTATTTAAATATCGGTTACGATTCAAAATTAGTCTTCACTTTTTTTTTTATGGGGAAGTCCCTTTATTATTTTTCTTTCATTTTTTCTAATTTTTGCTAGTGCAGCTGCAGTGAGTGTTTAGTAATCGCAAATAATTCAAAGCGACCACAGCTGCCAAAAAATTTTAGCAAAAAGTGCTCGTAAAAATAGTTGAATTAATTAAAATTAGTTACAAAAATTAACAAAATAAGTTTGTAAAGCTCTTCAAAATAGGTAAGTCTATTATAAAAGTATAAATTTGTGTGTGAAATTTGTTTAACAAAGAGTGTGAATTTTTTCAAAGTTCATGTTGCCTACAGGCAACATTGGTCGTTAGAGGTAAGTAATAATTTTTTTTGTTCACATAGGCATGCGTCCAAAGGGATTAAACGAATTGGAAATTCGAAAAATTTGCGAATTTGATTGGGAAGATTCAAACGACGAAGATGAAAATGAAGATCCAGAAAATAATATGGAAGTCTTGGAGGCATTTATAGAAGAAAACCTCAACAACATAATAGAGCAAGGTGGAAATATTGAGGATGAGCTTATGAAAAGCACAGTGCTCAATTCCATCGAAAGCGGCTTTGATGAAACAGTCCAACAAATTTATGAAAAAGTCGATTTAAATAATTTGAGATGGAGGCGTTATGTCTCAAAAGAAAATAATATGGATACTGAATGGAGAAGCCATCAGACTGCTGGCTCCATCAAGTCGCCCATTGAATATTTTAATTCATTTTTTGATGATGAAATTTTTGAAAAGATATGTATGGAAACCAATAATTACGCCTTTCAAGATAAAGGAGTGGATCTGAAGTGTGGGGTGTGGGAGATACGGAGATATATAGGCGTGCTGCTCTACCTAGGCGTAGTCAAAATTCCAACAATGCGTATGGCATGGTCAAATGATTTTAAATTAACCGTAATATCAGACGCATTACCACGAAATAGATTTGAAAAAATAAAATCATTTTTTCACATAAATGACAACTCCAAGCAACCTGCCAAAGGTGTGGAGAACTATGACAAACTTTTTAAAATTCGTCCTTTATTAAATAAATTGAAAGAGAAATTTAATGAAATCTCACAAGAGGAACATCAAAGTTGTGATGAACAGATGATTTCCTTCAAAGGTAAAAGTAGCTTAATTAATTTTGCAATATATGAGGTTCTAATTTAATTTTTGTTTCAGGTCATCATAGTTTAAAGCAGTATCTCCCTAAAAAGCCTCATAAGTGGGGCTTTAAAAATGTTTTCCAGAGCTGGGGTCTCTGGCATTATATATGATTTTTGTCTGTACGTTGGAGATGGAACCTGTAAGTCTTTTGGACTTGGATTGTCTTCAGATATTGTTTTGCATTTGGCTTCAAATATTCCTGATAATCAAAACTTTAAGTTGTTTTTTGATAACTGGTTCACTTCAGTAAGCCTAGTTATAGCATTAAAGGAACGTGGGATTTTAGCAGTTGGCACTATTCGCAACAACCGTTTGAAAAATTGTAATCTTCTTAATGAAAAACAGTTAGCTGAAAAAAGGCAGGGGATCCTTTGACATAAAGGTCGAAGCAACTTATAACTTGATCTCATGTCGCTGGTTTGATAACAAATGTGTTCAGCTTATTTCAAATTATACTGCCGACACACCAGTTTCTGAGTGCATTCGTTGGTGCCGCAAAGAGAAAAAGATGGTTAAAATACCGCGTCCAGCTATTGTAGATACTTATAATAGAAACATGGGGGGTGTTGATCTATCAGATATGCTGTTAGAGTTATACAAAGTAAATCACCGCTCAAAAATGGTACATGCGAATAGTTTATTGGTGTATAAACGTGACTGTGGTGAATAGCTGGCTATTATACCGCCGAGATCATAAGCTCTCACTTGATGGCAAGAAATATATGCCACTTATAAGTTTTCAATTAGAAATTGCCAAAGAGCTGCTAAATGCTAATGTGGCTCGATCCCGTAAAAGAGGTAGACCTGTATTTGCTCCATTAAATTTTAACTCGCCAAGTTCATCAATCGGTCATGTAGAGCACTGCTCACCAGCTTCTTCAATTGGAATTGAATCACCAAAAACTACATTACCAAAGAGATCGTATATTATGGCTCCAGCAAAAGCCTTAAGATATGACCAAATTGGTCACTGGGTTCAGTGGGAATCAAAAGGTAGATGTAGAATGTGCACTTCAGGCTTTCCCAGGTCAAAATGCTCAAAATGTAATATTCATTTATGTTCAAACCCAAAAAAAAACTGTTTTTTAATGTATCATACAAACAGTAATACAGAAAAATAAAGATTGTTACAAATATCTCATATTTGAAGTTTAATTTAAAGGTAATATTACTCATACGTTCATACACATTTATTTATATGGATGGACCAATGTTGCCTATAGGCAACATTGCAGTAAGGACATACCAAAGGACTTAGAGCATCGAAAATTGAAATGAACATTACTTGAGGCCCCTATTAACCATTTATGACGTAAAATATTTTTTATGTGGCCCCAGAATAATTCGGGCATGAAAGGGTTAACTCACCTGGACCTGACGGAGTACCAGGATGTGTTCTTAGATATTGTGCTTTCTCCTTATATAGACCTATTGTTTAGGTTATTCTAGGTCTATTCTAAATCGGAAGTGAAGAATTACAGGTGTATTTCTAAATTATCCTCTATACCTAAATTATTTGAAAAACTTGTTATGCGGCCCAGCTAACCCACATGCTACACATGTCCGTTATTTCACCATGTCAACGTGGTTTCATGAAATCCAGGTCCTCCACAACTAATCTTCTGGAATTCTCATCTCTTTTTATAAAAGGGTTTTAGAAGAAGATGCAAACCGCTGTCATTTACACTGATTTTAGTATGGCTTTTGGATTCTCTAAACCATTCACTTCTGATTCATAAGTTGAATCATCTTGGGTTTCCTTACAAATTACTGCTTTGGATTTCAAGTTATTTAAAAAATAGGTCCCAAAGAATTAATTACAAACTTTCTGTATCTAAGCCAATCTTTGTTACCTCAGGTGTTCCTCAGGGTAGTCATTTGGGTACTTTATTCTTTAACCTCTTTAACGATCTTCCCTCTATTTTGAAATTCTCTAACATTTATATGTACCTATGCTGACGATGTGAAACTTTACTTTACATACGAGGCGCCGATTTAGAGTTCGCTGATTTTAGTAAGGCTTTTGATTCTGTAAACCACTGACTTCTGATTCATAAGTTGGATCTTATTGGGTTTCCTTACAAATTACTGCTTTGTTTTTCAAGTTATTTAAAAAATAGGTCCCAAAGAGTTATTTACTATCATTCTGTATCTAAGCCAATCTTTGTTACCTCAGGTGTTCCTCAGGGTGGTCATTTGGGTCCTTTACTCTTTAACCTCTTTATTAACGATCTTCCCTCTATTTTGAAATTCTCTAACATTTATATGTATGCTGACGATGTGAAACTTTGCTTTACATACAAGGAGCCGATTTGGAGTTCGCTACAGGTTGATATTGACTCCTTTTGTGATTGGTGCAGCTTTAATCTTTTAAGTTTAAATTGTTCTAAATGTAAAGTAATGACATTTTACAGAAGCAATTTCCACGTCGTCAACTTATACACTTTATCTATCCCCTCTTCTAAGAATATCAAATGTCAATGACCTTGGTATTCTTTTTTGACCATAAACTGAAATTTGATTCCCATATTACGCAAATTGTAAATAGGGCCTCTCGAACCCTTGGTTTCATTAAAAGGTGGGCCAAGGAATTCAATGACCCTTATACAACAAAGTTGCTTTATACCTCCCTTGTTCGCCCGATTCTTGAATATGGTTCTTGCATTTGGTCACCGCAATATCATGTTCACCAAGACAGAATTGAGTCTGTGCAAAAACAATTTTTACTTTTTGCTCTTCGTGGTTTTAACTGGGTCTCTGGAGTTGATTTACCCTCTTATTCTAGTAGACTACTTCTAATAAATTTAACATCTCTAACTAACCACCGCATAATGTTAGGTGTCATGTTCCTTGGTAAGTTGATTAAGTATGATATCGATTCCCCAATCTTGCTTAATCAAATTAACTTCTGTATCCCTTCCAGATTAACCAGAAATGTTGCACCTCTTTTGTTTGATTTCTGCAATAACAACTATAGTCTGCATGAGCCTTTCCGAATTCTCTGCTACAACAAACATTATGGAGTAATTAACTCGGAGTGTTCCATAATAGCTATTAAAACTGCCATCATTAACTCATTAACATTTAACCCTAACAACTAACCTAACTAACCACTACCGATCTGATTGGGTTTTCTCTGGGTTTCCCCAATCCTCTGCAACAAATGTTGGTTCGGCTAATTTGTTAGTCCCAGTTTCAAAAATTTAAAATTTCAAATTTTCAAAATTTAAAATTTAATTTCTTTTTGTAATTTTACTGTTTAACGTAAATTTTTACTTTAATTTTACATATATATATTGGTTTTTTTTGTTAATGTTGTAATTATCACTCTTTTAATTTAATAAACACACAAGAGAAGGTTTTAGTTTTATGTTTTATATTTCAGTTTTATATTTTCCGCAACACCAGGCACCACACACTTAGCAAGCACAAGAAGAAGAGAGAGAACAAAAGGAGTGTGACCGAAGGCCACGTATTCATAAAATACCATGAAGTGGTTAATACTTTAAAATGGTATTTCTGTAATAGGGATGGGACATTCCAACACGCCCCCTCAGAAATAACATCTTTTAAATTATAAACTTAACATTATACATTCATTTGTAATTATTATTAATTTAGTGTGGGTGGTGTGCATTCTGGGAACTTATGTGATCCAGCATTTGCTGCAAGGATACGGGGAAAACCCAGAAAAACCCGATCAGATCACTTATATGAGTATACATATGTTTACAAAGAATTAATTTTTAAATTAACAACAAAAAAATGAAAAAGTCTTTCAATGAGATCAATTAAAAAAAATAAAAAACAGCATCAGCAGCAGTGGATTAATCATCTTGTAGTAATCCCAATTCACGACGTATTTCCAAGAACTTCGCTGGCGGCAATGGCTTCGTAAAGATGTCAGCAAGTTGGTTCTCTGTCGAAATATACTCAAGACAAATAGTGTTACTTTCAATTTGCTCTCTGGCAAAATGATATTTTATATCAATATGTTTGGCTCGTTTATGACATGAGGGGTTATTTGCTATGTTAATACAGCCTTGGTTATCTTCATAAATTTTAATTGGATTTTCAAGGTTGATATTAACACTACTCAGAAGAGATTTAAGCCACAATGCTTCTCTCACAGCTTCGAATAAAGCCATGTACTCAGCTTCAGTTGATGATGCTGCTACTGAGTTCTGCCTCTTTGTGTTCCAACAAATTAGATTTAAATTAAACATTTTAAATAAATACCCTGTGGTACTTTTTCTATCAATTTCGTTTCCTCCCCAATCAGAATCTACATAACCAATTAGTGTATTTTTTAAATTCTGCATTTCTTTTAAAAATAAGTTTCATTTCAATAGTTCCCTTTAAATACCTAAGAACTCTTTTTAAGCACTGCCATAACTCGGAATTATTCTTGCTACTATATCTACTTAAGATATTTACTGCAGTGGTTAAGTCTGGACGTGTACACAGCATTATGTACATTAAACATCCTATGAGATTACGACATGGAGCATTGCAGTTTTCATCTGAGTTAAGTAACTCGTAATTTAGTTTGCTTGGTAAGGGAGTACTAACTGCTTTGCAATGACTCATGTTAAATTTATCTAAGATTCTTTTAACATATGCTGCTTGGCTCAAGTAAATTTTATCCTCATACATTTCTATTCTAATACCAATAAAGTGTTTTATTTCTTTAAGATCTATCATCCTAAACTTTTCCATTAAAAAGCTTTTGAATTTATTCATTGTTATTATATTCCCTGTAGCTATGACCACATCGTCAACATATAACAGCACATAAATATTTTCCTTAATATCACCTTTATCAAGGAAATATATGCAGCGATCTACCGAAGAGTTTACAAACTCACAGTCTTTCAATGCTTGATCAAACACTTCAAACCAGCATCTAGCCGCTTGTTTGAGTCCGTAGATTGCTTTATTTAATTTACACACATTGTCACCTTTGCAATGTATACCTTGAGGAAGTCTCATATATATTTCCTCTTTTAACGTGCCATTTAAGAAAGCCGTTTTTACATCCATTTGATGGACTTTCAAGTTATATTGTACTGCCAACGATAATATAAATCGAAAACTGGATATTCTAGCTACAGGAGCAAAAGTCTCTTCATAGTCGACTTGGTATTTCTGCGTAAATCCTCGTGCAACCAATCTAGCTTTATATCTAGTAGGACTTCCCAATTCGTTATATTTAACAGAAAATACCCATTTGCTATCTACTATGTTTTTATCCTTTGGACTTTCCGTGATTGTCCAGGTATTATTCAGTTCATGAGCACTTAACTCTGCTTTTATGGCTTCCTCCCAAAGCAATTTGTCATTTCTATACTGGATTTCATCGTATGTATTTGGAACCTCGTTAAAGACAGTGTGAGCATTTAAAACAAATTTATTTAAGCTATTATCATCCTCATTTTATGATATCTGGGGCTTTGTTTTTAATCTCTCACTTCTTCTACTCAATATTTCAATACCATCAGTTCCAATTGAATTCTTAACAGATATAGTTTGATCAGCTGTTTCATTTTCCCTACTCTCATTCGGGTTGTTTAGTCCCTTACTTTCATTCAGGAGATCATCTCGCTTTCTTTTCTTACTCTCATTCAGAAAATGTTCATTCGTTTCCTTACTATCATTCAGGATGTGTGTGTTGTCGCATTCCTTACTTTCATTCGGGAATTTTATTTCTTTAATTTCCTTACTGTCATTCGGGAATTTTGTTTCCTCAATTTCCTTACTATCGTTCGGGAAATTGTTATTTGAACTCTCCTTACTATCTTTCAGGAATGCTGTTTCAAATTTAACAGCTCTAGAATTAACCATATTGGTTTCATCGACAACCACATCTCTTGCAACGAGAAATTTTTCATTAACAGCATCCCAGAGTTTAAAACCATTTGCTTCGTAGCCCACTAAAATAGCTTTATATGATTTGTCATCAAACTTTCCCTTTTTTATTTTATTGTGCACATATACAGTTGCACCAAACACTCTCAAATGTTTTAAATCAGGCTTTTTATTGTGCCACATCTCATAAGGGGTCATGCTATTAATAATTGCTCTACTTGGAATTCTGTTAATTAAGTAAGTTGCAGTTAACACTGCTTCACCCCAAAAACGTTTGTCAAGTTGTGCACCACTCACCATAGCACGAGCTTTTTCTGTGATGGTTCTAATCATTCTTTCAGAAACACCATTTAACTGTGGTGTATGTGGCACTGTTAAGTGATAAGTAATACCCTTTTTAACACAAAATTGACGCATCTCATTTGAGAGATATTCTCTCCCATTGTCAATGTACAAATTAACAATTTTCAAATTAAAATGAGCTTCACATTTTGCTACAAAGTCTTCAAACATATTAAATACGTCAGATTTATGTTTTATTAAGTAAGTTACACAATAGTGGGTAAACTGATCAACAAAGATCACGAAGTAATTTTTGTCATTTAAAGTAACTGGAGAAATTGGTCCACAAACATCTGAGTGCACAACGAATAGGGGTCTTTTAATATGGGTCTTGTCTTTAAATTGTTTAAAAGGTAACCTGGCTTGTTTTCCATTTAAACATGATTCGCAAATTTCACTGGATAACTCTAAATTATTTAAAAGTCTGTTATCACTAAACATATTATTTCGTTTTATTTCTAATAACTTGCCATTGCTTATATGACCAAGCCTCTCATGCCATAATCGAAAATTATTTTTATTCTTCGCTTCTATATTAAATGCTTGAAATTCAACAATGGGAATGTTGTTAAACATACCTGAATTCTTGAATACGGTCAACCCATTCTTAGAAATGGTTACACCGTTCTTGTCAAATTGAATCGACATTCCAGCCTCTTGTAGGCGCTTCACCGACATCAAGTTTCCAGCAGCCTGCTTGGAATACAGCACATCCTCCAGTGTTATGTTGTAGTTATTGCGCAAACGCACAATGCCACGCTTAGATGCGAATATATATACGCCTTGCTTGGCCACAGCGATCTTCAGCGGCGGCACCAATTCCACAGAATCAACGAAAAACGAATCATCATTTATGAGATGATCACTTGCACCGGAATCGAGAATAAATTCACATTTATCTTCCGCGCGGTTTTCTTTTACTTTTACCATGAATGCAATGCCTTGTGATGTTGCGGATTTAGCTTGTTTATTGTAGTTTGTATTATTGTTATTTCTTTCATTTAGTATACGTTTATAGTGGTAACAATCCTTTTTGATGTGTCCCTCTTTGTCACAATGGTGACATCTAACCCTATTCTTAGAATTTCCCTTAAATGTTTTCTTTTGTTTATTAACGCGATTTTTAAATGAATTGTTTTTATTGCTGTAGTTTTTATTTTGCACAATCGTATTTAAAACTTTCCTGCTGGTGTCATTATGATCATTTTTAATTTTTATTTCCTGATCTAGTAATCTATTCTTTACAAATCCCAATGTTAAATTACCCTCTGACAACGTCTCTATTGCTGTGATGACACCATCGTAAGCCGAAGGCAATGTAATTAACAAATGAGACACTTTATCCAATTCTTCTATTTTTGCACCTGCGGCCAACAACTCATTTATCAAATCATCGAAAATAGTAAAATGAGACAATAGGGACATCTCGCCTGATAGTTTTAGAGAAAGCAAGCGTTTGCGAATGGCCAACTGCGATGCCAAACTTTTTCTTTCATATATCGAGTCCAAGTTTCCAAGAATTTGACGCGCCGTTATATCGCTTGTCGCAAAGTTCAGAAATGAATCGCTTAGGTACTCTATTAGTGTGCTTTTTGCACAACGCTCAGCTTTCATCCACTGTTCATCTAATTCATCAGGTATGTCTTGATCGATGACCCTAATCACATCCAGTTCGGTCAACAAAGCCCTAATTCTGAATTTCCAAATCGCGTACTTCTCGCCATCGAATGGCTTTATATTTCGTTTTGCCTTGTCCATGTTAGTGTGCACATATACACAGTTGTATAAGTATAGGTAGACACACGCGGAACGAAACTCAATGCAATTTCACAAGAGCTCGCAATTTCTCAGGAATTCTAACTTTCCAAGAATCGAAAATATACGAACTTTATAATTAGTTGTTTTACAAATCAATTGTCTTAGGCATGGACTGGGCCCATAACCTGTTGTAATTATCACTCTTTTAATTTAATAAACACACAAGAGAAGGTTTTAGTTTTATGTTTTATATTTCAGTTTTATATTTTCCGCAACACCAGGCACCACACACTTAGCAAGCACAAGAAGAAGAGAGAGAACAAAAGGAGTGTGACCGAAGGCCACGTATTCATAAAATACCATGAAGTGGTTAATACTTTAAAATGGTATTTCTGTAATAGGGATGGGACATTCCAACAGTTAACTTTTAATTCATATTTAATTTTAATTATCAAAAATGTAATATTAATTTTTATAATTTTTTATAGTTTTCTTCCTACAGTCGACTGCTCTTAGTTGACTTTAAATAAATAAATAAATAAATCTCCATAAGAGCAAGTTGGCGTCGGCGGAGCTCCTCCTAACCCTGGAGGAGGAGTAAACCGCGAACAATTCAAAAGGACTTGTTCCGCTGTTTCCACAGCGTCGGTGCAGTAGAGGCACTGGACGGAATGTACATGGCGAAACCGAAATAGGTAAGCACGGAAGCAGCCATGATCAGTAAGGAACTGGGTCAGGCGGTAGTCCACTACCTTGTGTTTACACTCTGCCCTTTCCGCTAACACTGGGATGAGCTGATAAGTCCATCTCCCACGGTGCGACGTTTGCCATCTAACCTGCCACTCTCTCTTCAGCCACTCTTGAGTCTCTAGCCGAGAAACGCCATCTCGAATAAAGCCCAGTGCCTTGATCTCGAGGTCGATGGGCGGCATGCCTGCCAGGGCAAGTGCTGCGTCATCTGATATCGTCCTAGATCCTCTAATGAGCCTGAGGGACATAGTCCGCATCACCGATCGTACGCCTTTAAGGTATGAACTCTTATTTGTGATCTTATTTGTGACTGTGCTCCAGATAGGCGCAGCATATAGAAGCGTGGCTTTTGTAACCATAACCACCAGCTTTCGAGCCGGCATCCTAGGTCCTCCCACGTTTGGCATGAGCCTTGCCAATGAAACAGATGTCATCCCTGCCTTCCTAGCATAGATTGCATGATCCTTAAAGGAGAGCCTGTGATATATAAGGACGCCCAGGTACTTTAGCGATCCCGCTGAAGTCACCTGGATCCTATTTACTGAGACCTGCAGAGTTTTCTCCACAGTTTTCCTGCTGCTCAGCAGAACAGCCTCGGTATTGTGCGCCGCGATTTTTAGACCGACTTTTTCCAGCCCGATATACCTTTTTTTGAGCTCTGCACGCTTGTCTCTGAAAACCTGGAGAAGTTCGGCGTGGCTAGAGTCTCCTCTGGCTCGTTGCGCTCGCGTCCTAGTCCTGTTGCATTCCAACCAAAGCTTGTGTAAGGGGTCATTCCACCAGTGGACAGGAGACTTACGCTTTACCTTGCTTCTTCTCGGCATGGTAGCATCGCAAGTTGATACCAGCAGCTTCATTAGATTGGCCTCCATTGTCTCCGTATGGCCGGTTGAGATGGTTAGGGAGTCAATTTGATATGACAGCATTTCATTATCAAACTTTCTAGCATCCCAAGCTTGAACGAGTGAGTTCCTCCGCAAACTGCGTACCGCTCCCATTGGTCGCACGCAAAAGGTGATCAGAGCATGGTCGCTCAGCATTACCTCATCGGAGGCTGTCCAATTTGTGTTCGCTACTAAGCGTCTGCTGGCTGGCGCAAATCCTCTGAGGCCCAGCTGAGGTGAGGACGCAGCAACATGCGGACTATAAAAGTCTGGTGCTGTTGTATCCGAAAGCCATGGTCAGAGGTGCCTGGCAGATAAGCCTAAAATGCAATGGGGTGGTTCCCAAAAACAAAATCAACCAAATGGAGTACGATGGACTCTTCTAAGGATTCAACTCGGGCTGGGATGTCAGCCCAAACGTCAGTGGAAGGCGTAACTGCTACCACCGGCGGGCACGGGGGGGTGAACACCCCTCTACGTGTCGCCAGCGGTCACACCTCTGTACTGGTGGGGAGCAGGCCAGGACAGTTGTACAACTACTGCCACAACGTCCAAAAACGCCAAGAGTCCACGCAGACTTGGACAGAGAACCTCAAGGCATCGAGATAAGTGCTGAGGCGGATGAAAGCCTTTTGCGCTCCCCAGTCAAGGGTTCCAGCTCCCCCTACTAGGGAAGGGCCCAAAAAGACGAAGGAGGGCCTAAGAGCCAAAGCCCAGTACAAAGCGGCCCTTAAAATCAAATCTCGGCATGCTGGCAGCAAGAAACTAACCCCCGAGGAGCGGAAAAAGCTGGAGTGGGCCGAAGAGAGGATTGAAGAGGGCCGCAAGCACTTCGAAGGCAAAATGGCGATGAAGGCCACTTCTAGCTAATTTGCTAATAAGGTTGAGGAGCTGCTGTTCACAAAAATGCAGAGGGCCGAAGACAACGATAAGGTGGATGTGCCCGTGAACAAGCGGCCGCGCCAAAAAGCCGAAAAGACACCCAAAAAACCACTGCCGAAAAGGGAGACGGCGAGCGATGTGGCAGGATAACGCCCGAGAAATGGAAGTTGGTAGAGCTGAAGCTGCTGGACACCCTATTCAAGCGAATGGAGGAACCGGGGTCTCAGCCTACCACCTTCGATGGAGCGGGATGGTTTAACGGGGTCAAGATATTGAGCTGTAAGGATGACCTCACCCTGAAGTGGGTCACTGACACTGTGGCCAAAATGGATGCCCTCTGGTAAGGTGCTAAGCTGGAGGTAGTTGACAGAACATGTATTCCGTCAATACCGAAAGCGAAGGTACTCTTCCCGAGGGTCGTACCAAAGGAGCAGGCGCTCAAATTGCTCAGATTGGAGAATCCGGACGTGCCTACCACTGACTGGACGGTACTCCACGTTGGCAAGCCGGAAGGCAACGGCCAACAAATGGTCCTCCAGATCAGCAAGGAGGCCGAGGATCTGCTGTATCCGAGGTTCGGGAAGATGGCGTGGGGAGTAGGTAACGTCTACCTGCGACTCAAGAAGCGCCACCCGAACGACACTAATGCCAACACGCTGGAGGTCGGCGAGGTCGAAAAAGACCTCGAGGCACTGACGGACGCGGCCAATAGCCTCGATATAGAGGACGAAGCGGAGGAGGATGGTGACTTGACCATTATAGCCAACCCATCCAAGCTGAAGGAGTCCGAAAACAGCCATGAAGCTAAGGATCCCTCAGCTGAATCTGCATAAGAGCAAGTTGGCGTCGGCGGAGCTCCTCCTGACCCTGGAGGAGGAGTCCATCGACGTGGCCTGGACTAGCCAGGAGCCCTGGATTGCGTCGGGCAATAAGATCGCCGGGCTAGGGTCGACCAACTACTCCATCTTCTATTCGACTACCGTAAGTAAAGCTAGAACTGCAATTCTTGTAAGAAAAGGCATCTATGCTTACCTTATGACTAATTTCAGCACTGACGACATCACGGTGATAGCGCTAGAAGGATGCTGGGACGAGCCACTTCTGATGGCGTCCTGCTATCTAGCGCACGACAGGGAATCGCCGACAGAAGAGACGGAGCGTATGATCCAGGAGGTGAGCCAGAAGAGGCAACCCCTAGTGGTATGCGCCGACGGCAACGCGCATCACACCCTATGGGGATGCAAAGATGTCAACAATAGAGGTGAGTCACTTTTAGACTTTATCCTAAAGCATAATATTATGATCGCTAATAGAGGAGAGGAACCCACCTACGTAGGTCCCACCTCATCTAGTGTTATAGATCTAACACTCGCGTCTGGTACAAATACCGAATGGAGGGTCCTAAGCAAACCCTCCTTCTCTGACCATAGGTATATCCAGTTCGAAGTCAAATTTGAGTGCACAGTGACAAAAAGTCTTTACAAAAAATCCCAGGAACACCAACTGGGATATGTTTAAGACCAAAGTGGCAAGGACACTCCCATCTCCAACACCTATCTCAACAACGGTGGATATTGAGAAGTCCGTGAAGACTCTCTGTCACCACCTAACCTCAGCGTTTAACGCTACGTGCAAGACTTCAATAACAAGGAGGAAACAATGACCACCCTGGTGGAACCCAGAATTGAAGGCACAACGCACGGACCTACAAGAACTCTTCAAACTTGCCAAGCAAGCAAACGAAGATATTGTATGGGACGAATATAGGACAAGGCTCCGTGACTTCAAGAAAAAGGTCCAGACAGCCAAGAGGAACTCATGGAGATCCTTCTGCTCTGGTATCGAGAAGATCACGGAAACCGCCAGACTTATGAAGCTTCTGTCAAGCCAACCGGCAATTCAGAGCCAACTAAGAACTAGCGATGGCCGATGGACGAATAACAGCGGGCAAGCGACTAATGCCCTTCTAAGCGAGCCCTTCCCCGGATGCACAGATGTACTAGATGCACAACAACGAGTGCACACGAACCCAGTGTATGACATACCTGGGCATATTATCACACAAAATAAAAATCCAGTGGGCCATAGAGCTATAGATCCCCTGGCCTAGATGGCATAATACCAGCCATGCTGCAGAAGACCAAAGAGAAAGTCACTCCATGGCTGGAAACAATATTCAAATCATGTCTAAGACTGGCATATGTACCTGTACCCTGGAGGACGGCACGTGTTGTATTCCTTCCAAAAGCAGGAAAATGCAGTCACATGCAACCGAAAGACTACAGACCGATAAGTCTCACCTCTTTCCTGCTCAAAACTCTGGAGAAAATTCTGGATCTACATATAAGAGGGGGCATGAACCGACTCGTAGAATCCAACCAACACGCCTAAACAAAAGGGAAATCGGTGGAAACAGCGCTATACTCTCAAGTAGCCACCATCGAAAAAGCCCTACACCACAAGGAATTTGCTTTAGGAGCGTTCCTGGACATCTCAGGTGCATTCAACAATGTATCTACGGAAGAGATCATGCGGAGCCTGAGAGCTGCAGAAACCCATGAGGCTGTAAACTCTTGGATAGGAAATCTATTGAGCTGTAGAAGAGTAAAAGCCGAATGGGGGAACCACTACCACAACCAAAGCAGCGCACAGAGGCACGCCACAAGGCGGAGTGCTGTCGCCGCTACTGTGGAACTTAGTGGTAAATGATATCCTAAAGAAATTTAAACGGAAAGCCCCAAAGATAACCGCCTATATAGATGACATAGCCATAATTATCGTGGGCAAATGTCCAACGTCGATCAGCTCAGTCATGGACAGTACACTGAAAGAAGTACTGAAGTGGGCGATGGATGTCGGACTTAGTATTAATGCGGACAAGACGGATCTAATTCTCTTTACCAAGAGATACAAGATACTGCAATGGACTCCGCCGTCTATAAACGAGCCAAAAAAGAGCGTGAAATATCTAGGAATAGTATTCGATAGCAAGCTGAGCTGGAAGACCAATGTTGAGGAAAGGGTAAAGAAGGCCACAAGTGCACTATATGCTAAGATGCTAAGTAGCACTCTTGGCCTGCCTCCCAAACTGATGCACTGGATCTTCATTTCAATTGTTCGTCCAATACTACTCTATGGTGTCCTAGTATGGTGGAAGGCCACTAAAAAATCCACATACCTCCTAACAATGGAAAGGGTACAAATGGGTGCAGTGATGTGCATTACTGGGGCACTAAGATCTACTCCAACAAAGGCCTCGAAGGTGCGCATCTTTTGGGTTCCCAGTCACCAGGTCATCGACGGAAACGAGATGGCAGATAGGCTAGCGAAGGAAGGTGCCGAAACTAGACAACTGACAGTTGAAGACCTGAAGAGACCGTTACGATCGATAAGCCACAGCTTAGAAGAAAGCGCTGCAGCAATAGCAGTAAGAAGGTGGCACAGCACAACAAACTGCAGGATAGCACGCACCATGTGTAATCGTGCGAATGCGAAACTGACCCAATACGTCATTCAGCTCCCGAGAAGAGACTGTAGAATAATGACGGGTATACTCACGGGTCACTGCCTGACCGCAACGCATGTTAAGAAGTTGGGCATTACCGATAATGAAGACTGCAGGAAATGCAAGGTACCAGAAGCAAAAGAAACTCTGGAACACCTCATCTGCGACTGTCCCGCACTCATGTCCACGAGAGCGAAATGCCTTGGAAGCCCCCTGCTTGCATCACTAAAGGAAGCGGCGGGCCTGGCACCCCAAAAACTCCTGGCTTTTGCCAAACTAACCAGCATACTAGACTGGGATAATTAAATCGAGAAATTAACAGCCTCCATCACTTATCCGGCAACACTAAGGATCATACTGATCTATGTGACACCCCCACTTGGGGTCCTGCCGGCATAACCTAACCTACTGTCGGGAGCAGAACCCGAACTTTATTTTATATTTAAATGTAAATGCTTCGCGCCACTGTTTGTTTTGATTACAACTCTGTTATGACTCTGTTATGTACATGCTTATTCTATAATTCGACTATTAAAATTACAACAAGTGAAGATTAACTAAAATAAACAATTGAACAAGCAAGAACTTTTTGTTGGCAATTAGTGCAAAGGTGGACATTCGGTTTTCCTCTAAACATTGGTGACCCCGACGTGATTTCTTAGTTTATCGGTCGTTTGTTGCAATTTTCGTGGTCGGTTGATTTGTTACAATTCGGTGGCAAATCAGTATACAAACATACAGACATTCGTTCGCTCACGGTTAATTCTTGCATGTCGGTAAGAAATACAAAACCTAAAGATTTGTACATATCGGTGTACTTATTGATTCGCGCGCGAAAATTCGGTGACACACATACACATATTTCTTCTGACTTGCTGTGCCCAGTTTCGTGTGCATATATCGTTGTGAGCATCTGTACATATCGTTGTACAGTAAAAATATATGTAAAGGCCTAAAATCGTCGTGGGTGCATATATACATATATCAAGGCAAACTAATAACAGTTATTTTGGTGCATCTGCTTTGCACATATTGTTGTGCAGTTATATTCGTACATACGTACACACGGGTCTTTGCACATAACGGCACGAAGCAGTCTCATCTAGGCGGCATTGCAATGACTGACGCGGACAATCAGAAAGATTTTTACAAGGCGAAAGCAGATTCTGTGAAACGTCAATTGGATGCTTGGACTGCCAATCTTACTGCTGAGAAAATCGCTGGAATGGACGAGTCAGACCTTTTAGTTCGATTGGAGTATCTGGAAACAATAAAAACAGAATTCAATGATGCGCAAGTCGCCTTGGAAAAAATTGATCTTTTGGAGTTAACCTCAAACACGCGGGCTGACTTCAACGATGCATACATTGAGATTAAGTCTGCACTGTCTCGTGAACTCGTGTCGTAGCAGCGCAAATCACCCGTTCTAAATTCTACTGCAGTGCGTAATTTTACAAGCGACACGTCAAGCAACGTCGCGGTTCGAGCATCAAGGCTTCCGCAGCTGCAACTGGCCAAATTCAGTGGCTCGTACATGGATTGGCCACACTTTTACGCCATCTTGTAGTGTACAGCCTAGTATATTTTGATGGCTTTCAAGCTCAGGCTAAGGTGACTGATAGAAGCCTGAGCCCGTGGAGTTTTGGGTCCGGAGGATGTGCACTCTTGCTTTGCTCGGTCTAAGCTCGCCGGATTGGTCGGGGTTTTCCAGGCCAAACTCCCTAGTACATACTACGTCATACAATATAAGTGCACGGTTTAACTAGCATAGTGATAATATTTACAAGAATGACAAAATCGGGCCGACACACCTTTTCAAATGAATACTGGAATTATTCATCAGAGGGAACTAGATGTTGTTGTCCCTCGTCTCTACCCACCCTACCATGGCAAAGTATCTGGCATTGCCCCTAATATTCAAAGAATACGATAATAAAGTTACTTCATGTTGTCTCAGCGAAGATCCAGATAGACCCATAACAATGTTTAGTTATCCATATTCAATTCTATTTTTGTTTTCATATAAATTCATTTACAATTTTTAAATACATTATTCCTTTCTGTGAGAGGAAGTAAATCAAAATAAATGCAGTTAACATACAATTACTGCTTAAAGAAAGTAGGCCTTAGGCTGAGACAAACACGTGGCATTTATATATATACTAATTAATCATCAAACTACTGTGTAGACTCACTCATTTTTGAATTTTACTTTTATACATTTTTTTAATCCGCAACTCTCTCGAACGATGGGCCCATTGTACGGTTGTTGGAAGCTGTATTAAAGATACTCAGAAGAAATTAGATATATATGCCTACCATGTGTACATGCTCGTCCAATCAAAATCAAATTAATCGGCCATAAAATAGAGATTCATATATAAGAAGATGACGTTACTTAAGCTAGTTGTAATATAAATTTAATTTAGATTTATAAAGATTTCATCTCATTGAATCCATTTAAATTTGCATATATAGTAAGAACGGTTTGAATAACTTTAACTCATTGAAGTTGATTGAAACAATTTTAATTTAATTTCTATTTTTGCTCTCGAGTTATAGAACTCATCAGCTGTGCTAATTTTAATTAATTTCTGGCTGTGCGTGCATGTGTGACTTTCGCTTAGGCAGTTTGAGAAACATAGGTGACTTTCAAACTGTGCCTTGGAAAACAGTTGCACTTCGCGCGTTCTCTTGCAACCAAAGATGAAATTGGGTTTGGAGCCGAAAACTGGGTGATTATGAAAGTTGTTGCACCAGCATCGTACACAGAAATGTCATGACTTATCTTATACACATATTATCTAAGATCAGGCCCACACAACAGAACCAGTGAGAACTTTTATCGACCTATGACCTTGTCTGGATTTAACCAAGGTCGGCCGAGGTGGTTCGACAGCCAGTGGGCTCCAGATCAGTTGAAGAAAGCGTGGCCAGGCCTTCTAGACTTCAAAAGAAATACCGCCTGCCACACGGCTGAAAGAAAATCTTCACTTTAGCGAGTTGCACAATTATAGCACTTGAAAAATATCACCTTTTGAAGAATAAAACACTACTGGCACAATTATTGGAATTAATCCGATTTCTTCGGTCGCGCCAGAAAATTGCTGGTGATATAACCAGGTTCAGATTGCAGCGTAAGCTGTATTTGCTTTTTTTTTTTTTTATATATTAAGACTTTTTATTTAAATTTATCAGATCACAAAGACAATGCGTCTGTTTAACAAAAGAGCCGATCAGAAAGTGCGAGATAGATGAGGTAAAAGCTCTTTTTATAACTTCGAAAAAAAGCTTTAAGCTGGAGTTACGGTTGAATCATACGATCAGCCAAATCGCGTGGGCGGCTTAAGAAAGATAAGAGATAAGCTTTATGCTGTGCTAACCGAGTTCAGAGAGATAAGAGATAAGCTTTATGCTGTGCTAACCGAGTTCAGTGCAAAAAGAGATAAGCTTTATGCTGTGCTAACCGAGTTCAGTGCAAAAAGAGGGACAATTTCGAATTTCGAATTTATATTCGAAAGCATTCTGCTTGGGATACTACAGCGCAGATAATGGAACAAGACCTGTTCGAAGATGCATTATCTGAAGACCATTATATCTTTTTGCTTACTTGTATGTCTTTTAAGTGGAATACTCCGAGAGGTTTCTCTTTCTCGTCTACTAACTCGTAATAATACGGGCTTCGTTTTTTCTTTACCGACGCTGAAATAAACACAGGTGCGAGTTTTGAACTAAACTTTTTAATAGCATTACTCTGTGTGAAATTTCTAGCATATACTTTATCTCCTTCGTTTAATTGAGCTTGTCGACAACGTAAATTATATCTATTTGCATTTTCCTGATGTACTCGATCTATGGTTTCTTTGGCTATTTGTCGGGCCACTTTCAGATTGTCAGTTCTCTCTAATCGAGTGTCATCTTCCAACAAATCTAAGCGGCGTAACAATTCGTAATCTTGACCGTTTAGAATCATATTCTGGCCGAATGTCAGAAAATAAGGTGAATATCCGGTACTTCTATGAAGAGTAGCTTTTAGTGCGCCACTAATGGCATTCAAATTCAAGTCCCAATTCGAGTGTTCAGTCCCAATGTAAGCTCGTATTGCAGCCAATACCGATCGATTTAATCGCTCACTGGCATTAGCCTGCGGTGAATAAATCGCGGTGCATTTATGGAAAACACCAAAAGTATCAAGGAATTTCCGGAAATGGCTGGATTTAAACTGCGAGCCATTGTCTGTTAAGACTGTTTCGGGCACCCCAAAAGTATAGAAAATTGATTGTTCTAAATATTCACAAATCTTAGGTGCTGTAAACTTTTTTAAAGGGCATAGAAAATGAAACTTTGTGTTATGGTCAACTATTATCAACAAACCAATATTGCCACTTTTCGAACGCGGATAAGGTCCTAAAAGATCAATATACAATTTCTGAAAGGGTCGTTCCGAAGTGAGTTGTCTGCCCATCGGTGGTTTTAGGACTGTGTTTGGACTCTTGGTAGTTCTACAGACATCACATTCTGATATGTATTGCCGAATTTCGCTGACCATACACGGCCAAAAGAAATGTCTTTTTATTTTGTCAACAGTCTTACTCATTCCACAGTGTGCAGAACTTGGCATATTATGTGCTTGATTAAGTACATCTTCCACTAAGCCAGAGGGTACCCAAAGCTTCCATGAAAAATCTTCTTGACTCGGGTCGGCAGATGCGAATTGAGTCCTCTTATACACATAATTGTCAACGACTTTTAAATCAGGTGTTTTCGACTGATTTAATTTAATCTTTTCAATAAGAGATTGATATTCAGGCGAATTGAATTCTTTTGATTCTAAATCAATTGTTGGACCTTCTTTAAAAAAGGTTATGGATTCGATTGTAGGTTCATCTCTACGTGACAAGGTGTCAGCCACAACATTTTGCGAACCGCTTCTATGTAAAATGTCAAAAGTAAATGATCGTAACTTCATTGACCATCTGGCTAATCTGCCAGATAAATCTTTTGTCGCATGAGCCATTGAAGAGACGCATGATCGGTTATGACGAGGAATTCCTGTCCTTCAATATAAGAACGAAACTTTTTTATACCTTTTATAACCGCTAAACATTCTAGCTCCGTAACTGAATAGTTACGCTGTGCTTTAGATAATTTTTCGGACATATATGCTATTGGTAATTCGACTCCGTCTCGTTTTTGCGCTAATACACAACCGATTCCATAGGTGCTAGCGTCACAAAGTAAGACAAATGGTTCAGAAAAATTAGGAGTTATTAGAATGGGTGCGACTGTTAAACAGGATTTCAATTTTTCGAAGGATTCCTGGGCGTGCTCATTCCATGTAAAACCTTTTTTCTGTTTTAACAATTCGGTCAGGCCAAAACTAACTGTGGCGTAATTATCCACAAATCGCCTATACCATCCCGCTAAACCTAAAAATCTACGCAATTGCTTAATTGTGGTTGGAACTGGAAAGTCGGTTATGGCTTTTATTTTTTATCTGGGTTGGTTTTTATTTGTCCGTTGCCTATTGTAAACCCGAGATATGAAATTTCCTTCATGCAAAAATTTGATTTACCAACATTAATGGTCAGATTAGCCTTCCTCAAGCACAGGGCGATTTCCTGAAGAAGAACTAAATGCGAATTAAAATCATCAGATAGAACCAGGAGATCGTCAAGATAAACGAACACACGTGTTCTTAGATGCGGTGGAATGACTGTATCCATCAAGCGACATCGAGTTTGAGCGGCATTACATAAACCGAATGGCATCATTTTGTACTGATATAGCGGTCTGTTCGGTATAGTAAAAGCCGTATATTGTCGTGATTTCTCCTCTAAGGGTATCTGCCAGTACGCATGTTTCATATCTAGACCAGTGATGAAACGTGCAGGTGGTAATCTACTTAAAATTCCGTCGATATGAGGGAGTGGATACGCGTCACGTTTTGTAACTTTATTCACCTCTCTCGAATCGAGACATAGACGGTATTTTTCGCCTTTCTTCACTAAGACACAATTACTACTCCACGGGCTAGTGGACTCTTCTATGACGTCGAATGCCAGCATATTATCAACCTCAGCGAACATTATTTTTCTATGGCTGGTGAAACAGGCCAATGCCGCTGTTTAACGGGACTTGCTGTACCTACGTCGATAGCATGTGTTGTTAATCTAGTTCTCCCTAAACCTTCTGCAGCAAAAGATGGAAATGTTGCCATTACAGTTTGGAGGCGTTGTTTTTGCTCAGGTGTTAAAATATGTAATTTCGGAGTATCTTCATTTTCCTCGGACGTTCCTATATCTAATTCGGAAATTAAAGGGGAATCCGAAATTTTATTAGCCAAACCAGCTTTCTTCCAAAAATCCATTCCTAGTATAATATTTTGTTTAATTTCAGGGATTATAAATATTTCTAATTCAAAAAATTTTATTATTATATTTAATTGGTGTTGATATTTTTCCTACTACTTTGCTTTCGGTTCCGTTTGCGGTTTTTATGACTCCTGAACACTTGCGAGTCTTATAATTGGACAAAAGCTCTTGAGCTGCCGAACTGCCACTGCAACTTATTGTAGCGCCGGAATCCAATAATGCAACATACTCTTTTTCGTCAATGTGTACATTGGTGTAAATTCTATTATCAGACTCTAAAAATATAGCACTAATAATTTTTTTCCGATCATTCTGGATTCGTTTCCAGAAATTACGTAACCGTTTGGTTGACCTTTTGGGTTCTATTAATAGTTGGGTACTAGTATCTATTTCATTAAAAATCTTTTCTCGAAGAGAGTTATATTTTTCTATTCTTTTATGTAAGGGAATAAAAGAATAATGAATTTGATTTTCTGGACTGAGCTGGGTTGTTTGTGTTTCAGCATCGCGAATTATATGATTGTTTATTAATTCGGATGCTGAGTTTTCCGAAGTCATAATTTGAATTGTTATGGATGTGTCTGGCTGTTGCGGCTGGACACATCCTTCGTCATGTTTCCCGCTTGGGTACATTTAGGACAGACAGGCTTATAGATGTTCTTAGCTCCACAGCCGTAACAGAAAATACTACGGGGTCCTACACAATCGACAAATTTGTGACCCTTGATGTCACAATTCCAACATGTTGTTATTAAAGGAGTTGAACGACGCTGAATGGCTGCGACTTCTTCTGTTCTTTCTTCAAAAATAGGTTGGTCCTCGTTATCTTCAGAACAATTAATCTCGGAAATCTGAGGACGTATAGCTCTTGGTTTAAAGAATTTCAAATTAGAATAAAATTGTTCATGTTTTCGAATTGCTTGTCTGAGCCGTGAACGATTCGGAATATTTAAATGAAGTAATTCATGTTGAAAATTTGGCTTAGCATTCCGGATCAACAGTTCAACTAGCTCACCTTCGGATGGGGAGTTCTGAAGTCTGGCAACGAGATCTTCTATGACATATTGGTAATCATCGAAAAGCTCATTTTCACCTTGGCGGCGTTTTCTTATTTGCTCCCATATATCATAATCTGTTTCCACTTCTTCAAATCTTTTCCTAAATTCTTCGCAAAAGGTGTTCCAAGTGAAATTGGTGTGGGAACGGTGAAATTTCCAATACCAATCGTTGGCTTTTCCGGTAAATAACAAGTACAAGTGGTCACAAAGTAATTCGTAGTCATTGTTCAGATTCTGCCTAGTTAAAGCACGAACTCGATAAATGAACTCTTCCATTCTCATACAATTTCTAGAGCCATCAAACTTGATGTGCCAACTTTGTAAAATATTTGGGACTTTTTCTGGAGATACACGAGAATTTACGCTTCCATTTAGAACGCTATTTCTTGGTGATACACCAGGTAAAACTGATTGGTTCATTTGAGATCTATCGTTGTTTCTACATGCTTGATTATTATCGTTGAATATGTCTGGTGGTCTTAAGTCTGTTCTTTGATTAATTTTTAACAAAGCTAATTGTTCTTGTATGGTCGTCTCAATTGATTTATTCAAATATGAGGTTAGATTTTCGACCATCGTTGCTTGATGTGCACTAGTGGTAGATTGAACAAAGTTTGCAATATCTACAGGAGTTTTAAGAGACAAGTTAAAGTTTGTTTGTGTTGGTTCTGCTAGAACATAATCTAATCTACCACGAGTATTTGATCTAGTGGTCATCTTAGATTTGGGAATAGTACCGCGGGCTCGACCTGCTTTATGGCCTCTCGTGGGCTGCGAATTGCTTATACTACGAATTGAATCATTCCTGCTACCAGGTCTTTCTGAATCTTGTAGTTCGGCAAAAAGGGTATTATTCGAAAATCGTAATGCCATTTGTGTACAATCACTAGAACAAGTGGGACATAAAGTGTTTGATTTAAGATGTTCAGTGATGCAGTCTTTATGAAAGTTATGTAAACATGATGTTTTTGCTATTAGATGTGTGGCAGTCATTACTTCATTGCAAATCCCACAAAAAGGGTCTGCTGTAGCTAAAGCCGCCACAATGTCATCATTGCTATGTCTTACCGACATTTTGATAATACAATTTCCAAAATTAGGTAAAATCAATTCAGGAGTAAATAGAATATTATTTACCACAAAATGTCTAAATATACGAATTTAAATTTTTTTATTTCATGCAAAAAATAGGTCTATCTTTCTCTTCTCTTCAACAACACAAAATAATGATAAATAATTTCCAGTAACACTTGCTATTTCAATTTAATAAGTATGTAAAACTGTTGCAGATTCCTTCGAAATATTAGACAAAATCCGTACAATAAAAAAGAGTTGTGTAATCCAAATATATACGAAGTGAATTTTAATTTAAATTTCATATAAATTCATCAGAACTGTCTAGTCTCATCCTGGTCGTCCAATCCCATTTAAAGAATTGCAAACGCAAAATCCAAGGATAGATTTAGAACTTTTCTTTAAAAAAAACTATATGAAATAATTATGTAACCAAAACAAAATTTGCTGAGTGATGTAAAGTCTAGCCGAGAAGTAGAGCGACGCAAAATTTCTTCTGGGAAACTGAAAATAGTTTAAAATCATTATTTTAAACTAACTAGTTTATTCCTTTTTAAGCTATTTCGGCCTCATACGTTGGGCGCCATTTATATGTGTAGTGTACAGCCTAGTATATTTTGATGGCTTTCAAGCTCAGGCTAAGGTGACTGATAGAAGCCTGAGCCCGTGGAGTTTTGGGTCCGGAGGATGTGCACTCTTGCTTTGCTCGGTCTAAGCTCGCCGGATTGGTCGGGGTTTTCCAGGCCAAACTCCCTAGTACATACTACGTCATACAATATAAGTGCACGGTTTAACTAGCATAGTGATAATATTTACAAGAATGACAAAATCGGTGCCGACACACCTTTTCAAATGAATACTGGAATTATTCATCAGAGGGAACTAGATGTTGTTGTCCCTCGTCTCTACCCACCCTACCATGGCAAAGTATCTGGCATTGCCCCTAATATTCAAAGAATACGATAATTAAGTTACTTCATGTTGTCTCAGTGAAGATCCAGATAGACCCATAACAATGTTTAGTTATCCATATTCAATTCTATTTTTTTTTTTCATATAAATTCATTTACAATTTTTAAATACATTATTCCTTTCTGTGAGAGGAAGTAAATCAAAATAAATGCAGTTAACATACAATTACTGCTTAAAGAAAGTAGGCCTTAGGCTGAGACAAACACGTGGCATTTATATATATACTAATTAATCATCAAACTACTGTGTAGACTCACTCATTTTTGAATTTTACTTTTATACATTTTTTTAATCCGCAACTCTCTCGAACGATGGGCCCATTGTACGGTTGTTGGGTAAAGTTGGAAGCTGTGCATGTGTACATGCTCGTCCAATCAAAATCAAATTAATCGGCCATAAAATAGAGATTCATATATAAGAAGATGACGTTACTTAAGCTAGTTGTAATATAAATTTAATTTAGATTTATAAAGATTTCATCTCATTGAATCCATTTAAATTTGCATATATAGTAAGAACGGTTTGAATAACTTTAACTCATTGAAGTTGATTGAAACAATTTTAATTTAAATTCTATTTTTGCTCTCGAGTTATAGAACTCATCAGCTGTGCTAATTTTAATTAATTTCTGGCTGTGCGTACGTGTGTTAGGCAGTTTGAGAAACATAGGTGACTTTCAAACTGTGCCTTGGAAAACAGTTGCACTTCGCGCGTTCTCTTGCAACCAAAGATGAAATTGGGTTTGGAGCCGAAAACTGGGTGATTATGAAAGTTGTTGCACCAGCATCGTACACAGAAATGTCATGACTTATCTTATACACATATTATCTAAGATCAGGCCCACACAACAGAACCAGTGAGAACTTTTATCGACCTATGACCTTGTCTGGATTTAACCAAGGTCGGCCGAGGTGGTTCGACAGCCAGTGGGCTCCAGATCAGTTGAAGAAAGCGTGGCCAGGCCTTCTAGACTTCAAAAGAAATACCGCCTGCCACACGGCTGAAAGAAAATCTTCACTTTAGCGAGTTGCACAATTATAGCACTTGAAAAATATCACCTTTTGAAGAATAAAACACTACTGGCACAATTATTGGAATTAATCCGATTTCTTCGGTCGCGCCAGAAAATTGCTGGTGATATAACCAGGTTCAGATTGCAGCGTAAGTTGTATTTGCTTTTTTTTTTATATATTAAGACTTTTTATTTAAATTTATCAGATCACAAAGACAATGCGTCTGTTTAACAAAAGAGCCGATCAGAAAGTGCGAGATAGATGAGGTAAAAGCTCTTTTTATAACTTCGAAAAAAAGCTTTAAGCTGGAGTTACGGTTGAATCATACGATCAGCCAAATCGCGTGGGCGGCTTAAGAGAGATAAGAGATAAGCTTTATGCTGTGCTAACCGAGTTCAGAGAGATAAGAGATAAGCTTTATGCTGTGCTAACCGAGTTCAGTGCAAAAAGAGATAAGCTTTATGCTGTGCTAACCGAGTTCAGTGCAAAAAGAGGGACAATTTCGAATTTCGAATTTATATTCGAAAGCATTCTGCTTGGGATACTACAATCTTCACTACCGTTATCGAAGACGACTTGGAAATGAGTAAGGTTGAAAAATTCCAACATCTCTTATCTTGCTTAGAGGGAGTCGCATTGGAGACCATACGGTCAATTGAGCCGACTGAAGACAACTATACTACTGCTCTTAATCTGCTTCGTAATCGATTCGATAATAAGTTGTTTCATTTCCAGGCACACGTAAAGGCAATTTTTGGGCTTAATGGTGTGGAGAAGGGCTCGGCTATTGGCTTGCGGACGCTCAGTGACAAAATGAACTCACATTTAAGAGCCATCAACACGTTAGCAGATCCGGTTCAAATCTTGGATGGATTTTTGATTCATGTCGTCGCTCAGAAACTTGATCAACGCACGCGTGAGCGATGGGAGGAGTCAATTGGACCCAACGAACTTCCAGCATGGAAAACAATGGCCTCGTTTTTGGAAAAAAGATGCAGAGCTATGGAAAACGTCAAAAATGCTATGAAAACAGTAACACCTAGCAACCAGGTGGGAAAATCATCACATAAATCTTCGAAAAACTCTCTTATTACTTTGTCTTCGTCCTCAACATCGAACACAAAGCCAACATACGCATTTTGTGATTCTGGGGAACATTATATTTCAAAATATACTCGATTTTTGAACCTCTCGCCCAATTTGCGCTATAAGGAAGCTAAGAAATTGCACTTATGCTTAAATTGCTTGCGCAAGGGGCACACGCTGCAACAGTGCAGAGCAGGTAGCTGCAAACAGTGCCAATCGAGGCATCACACGCTATTGCATATATCAACCAACTCTGCACCCAGCTCCTCCCTGGCAGATTCAAGTCAGGCCTCATCGTCGCTAATATCTAGATCGGTTTCATGCCCTCCACACCAAGCCTCAAATGATATGCCTGATGACTACGTGTTGCTAGCTACGGCCATAGTTTTGGTGCAAAATCGTTTTGGAGAGCACATTCAATGCCGTGCAATTCTAGATTCTGCTTCTCAGCTGAATTTCATCACTACTCGTTTCGCAAATCAACTACAGCTAAAAACTCGTCGATCACATGTAGCAATCTCGGGAATCAGAGAATCTGCGCTTGACTCTGATAAGGCAGTAGACATCGTTGTCAAGTCGCGAAACGTTGGCTATGGAGCCTCATTTGTAGCCGTTGTGACACGAACCATCACGGACTACCAGCCGCAACATGATTTCAACAAAAGTACTTTCCAGATACCTGACAACGTCATTCTTGCTGATCCGAATTTTCACAAATCTCAACGCATCGACTTGCTCATCGGAGCAGGCCTGTTCTTCGACTTAATTTGCACTGGGCAAATACGCATATCGGACAGCAAACTGATTCTGCAGGAAACCAAACTGGGTTGGACGGTATCTGGCGGGATTTCACATTCAAACATTAAGCGTTCATCGCTAGTTTCTCTTACTAAGGCGACAACTCAACAAATTCAAGACTCTTCGCTCGAAGATTTAGTCAAACGGTTTTGGGAGATCGAAAACTATGCTTCTTCAGCTTCGGCCTCTGAAGAGGACTCCTTTTGTGAGGATTTCTTCAAGCAAAATCACACTCGTCTTGAAAATGGACAATACTCGGTCAAGCTTCCATTTAAAACAGATGTTTGCATGCTCGGAAATTCTTACCATCGCGCCTTGCGGAGATTTAGGGGCTTGGAGACAAAGCTGGCCAAAGATCCCAACATCAAATCGCAATACGCTGCATTTATTCAAGAGTACCTCAGCTTAGGTCACATGTCTCTTGTTTCTGATAAGTGCAAAGCACCCAAATTTTACTTGCCGCACCACTGCGTCCATAAGCTCGATAGCACAACAACAAAACTTCGGGTTGTCTTCGATAGATCGGCAAAATCCACCTCTGGTTACTCTCTGAATGATATATTGCTGGCAGGACCCACAATTCAAGCCACAATATTCACTACATTGCTCAGATTCCGATTCTTCAACATAGCTCTTTGCGGAGATATATGCAAAATGTACAGATGTGTCAAAGTTTCTCATCCTGATGAATACTTACAGATAATTTTATGGCGCGATAACTCAGAAGACGACATAAAGGCATACAAATTGGACACACTCACATATGGTACCAAATCCGCAGCGTTTTTGGCAATAAGGACTATGCATCAGCTAGCACTTGATGAGGAGGAAACGTTCCCTATTGGCTCGAGGATCGTTCAGAGAGACTTCTACGTAGACGACCTTATGTCTGGTGGAGACAGCATTGAAGAAGTAGTGGAAATTAAACGCCAGGTCAAGGGGCTACTCAGCCGTGGCCAATTCCCCATTCGCAAATGGTGCTCTAATGAATCAGCCGTACTCGATGGTGAGCTCGAAGTGGATAAGGAGAAGCTGCTAACATTTGATGATCGAACTGGAATCGCGAAAGCCTTGGGGCTGGTATGGAACGTCAGTTCTGACAACTTCTTATTCAATTTTTCAAAAATTTTGCTGGATGGACCAGCCACCAAGCGCGCTGTTCTATCCACAGTCGCCAGAACTTACGATCCGCTTGGCTTAATTGCGCCTATCATTACAAAGGCCAAAATATTTATTCAAACATTATGGAAACATCAACTCAACTGGGACGACGCAATGCCAGCAGAGCTACAATCAGCATGGAGCCAGCTTTTCTCTCAACTTTCCATTGTCAGTTCACTCAAATTTCCGCGGTACGCGATGATTCCTGCAGCATCATTTCAAATTCATGCATTTTGTGATGCAAGCAGCCTGGCATACGGCGCTTGTATTTACCTTCGTTCGGAATCACAGGACTCAATTTCATCACATCTTTTATGCTCAAAATCTAGAGTCGCGCCTTTGAAAACTCTTACGATACCAAAGTTGGAATTATCAGCTGCATTGGTTCTAGCTGAATTGGTCACTAATCTCGCTCGCATTGTTCCATTTAAATGTGAATACCATTGCTGGTCCGACTCTACAATAACGCTCTCATGGATTCGATCATCGCCATCGGAATTCAACGTATTTGTTTCAAACCGCGTCAGTAAAATACACGAGTTGACTCAGGGAATGACTTGGCATCACGTGCCAACAGCCTGTAACCCATCTGACATACTATCTCGAGGCTGCACGCCAAAGGAATTGATGAATAATCAGCTGTGGCAACATGGTCCTCAGTTTCTTAGCAAGCCCAAATCCAAGTGGCCTACAAACGTGCAGCCAGATGTCGACTTGCCAGAACGCCGTCGCAAGGTGCTGATCACCACAACTAAATACTATTTAACCAGTTTTTGCAAATATCAAAATTCGTTCACATCTTTGCAACGGATTTTCGCGTATGTTCGCAAATTTTGGCTCACTTTATCGAAGAAATGCACTCCAGCTACGCTCAATTTGACCGTCGAGGATCTGCGCATGGGCACATATCTCTTTGTTAAAAACATACAAGAAGTCGCCTTTGCCATCGACTATGCGATGCTTTCCTCAAAAAAGTCGCTTCCAGCTAAAAGCAATTTGCTTTCTCTCTACCCATTCATCGAAGGAAATGGACTCATCAGAGTTGGAAGCAGGCTACATAATTAGCAACTGGATTACGACGCGCATCATCCTATTTTGCTTCCTAAAGGGCACCCGGTCACAAATGCAATCATCGTGCATTATCACCAAAAGTTGCTGCATGCAGGCCCGAGAAGTCTTCTCGCAACAATAAGGCAGGCATACTGGCCAATTGGAGGAATCAAAACTGTGGCCAGCGTCATCAATAAGTGCTTGAGATGCTTTCGCCTGAAGCCACGATATGCCGAGCATATTATGGGCAGGCTGCCAGCAGATCGCGTTCGTCCAAATCCAGCGTTCCACACATCAGGAATCGATTACTGTGGACCTTTTCTTTACAAGCCAGAGACCAGGAATAAGGCACCTGAAAAGTGCTACATATCCATTTTTATCTGCTTCAGTACTAAGGCTACTCATCTCGAAGTCGTCAAGGACCTAACGACAGCAACTTTTATTGCCGCTCTGAGACGCTTCATAAGTATCAGGGGCAAACCACGAATTATCTGGACAGACAACGGAACAAACTTCGTTGGCGCTAAAAACGAATTAGCTGAACTGAGAGAATTATTCTTAAGCGACCCGCACAACAGCGCTGTATCGGAAGTTTGTCTAGCTAATGGAATTGATTGGAATTTTATTCCGCCCCGATCTCCATATTTTGGTGGATTATGGGAGGCGGCAGTCAAGTCTGCCAAATATCACTTCTTTCGTGCTGCTGGGTCTTCTGTTTTAGCTCTCGACGAACTTCGTACTCTAGTCTATAAAATTTCGGCAATACTTAATTCTCGCCCACTCTATGCAATTTCAGAAAGCCCAGACGACTCAAGCTTTCTAACGCCTGCACACTTTCTCATTGGGTCAACGTTCACAGCTATAGATGAGCCTGACATCACACATTTGAAGGAAGGGCGTCTCAATCGCTGGCAACGCGTATGCCAAATGCGTCAAAATTTCTGGCGCAAATGGAGTACCGAATATCTGACGATTCTTCAGGAGCGCAGCAAATGGAAAACTTCGCGAACGGCCCTCAAGGCTGGCTCCTTAGTGCTGCTCAAGGATGAAAATCTTCCTGCACTATAATGGCGGCTCGGCAAGGTGGAGTCCACGATACCAGGCGATGATGGCGTTCCCAGAGTAGCCATGGTTCAAACCTCGGTTGGCCTGATCAAGCGAGCTGTAACCAAGCTTGCAGTTCTGCCTCTTTCTGACCATATCGGTTGAAAGTGATCACTTCCAACGGGGGAGTATGTCGGGAGCAGAACCCGAACTTTATTTTATATTTAAATGTAAATGCTTCGCGCCACTGTTTGTTTTGATTACAACTCTGTTATGACTCTGTTATGTACATGCTTAAAAAAGCTAGTTGCTCTAGCATTGATCATTTTCATTCTTTCACATCTACTGGTCATGTACACACGCGTCTATTCTATAATTCGACTATTAAAATTACAACAAGTGAAGATTAACTAAAATAAACAATTGAACAAGCAAGAACTTTTTGTTGGCAATTAGTGCAAATGTGGACATTCGGTTTTCCTCGAAACACCTACCCTATTGAGATTTATCTTCATTATAGTGAATGCGTTAGTCTATTGATAAGTTTACTTCGCTTCCTATTAGTGAAAGAGTGGGCCATATTTTTCTTATATCAGAAATATGCTTCCTGCTCTATTTTATAATCCCACTGTGGAAGATCTATTGAATTAATTTTCAGAATTTACTTTAAAATGAACAATTATTTCCGATCACTGTGCATTAGCAGGTCTGTCGGATATTCTCTGAGACACGATCCTTAGGAATATAGTTCCAGACAGAAATCAATGCAAATAAAACGAATATAATTTCCCGACAACTAATTTAAACATCTCGGATCTAAAGAGTGGACGAGTTTTCGGTCAATGCCAAAAAACGTTTTTCCTATTCTTCAGCTTCGAAAACTAAATGAGTTTGCTACTATAGTATATGCACTTGGGATAAGTGAAGCCGCGATCGCTTAATTATTTCAAGTTTTTGTTAACAGTCTATTATCTGACGTTAACTTGCGATTTAACATACTCGGTATTAATAAAGGCTTGATGGATTTCGCCTTCTAATTAAAAGTACCTAGTAGTTTCCGCGATGCCTCACCGTTGGGCGCCAAATTCTGTATTGTGACATGCTAGTTGATTGAGTAGTGCGATCTTCGCTAAATTATTGGCCGATTGGGACCCTAGTTGCGGCTAGCTTACAATCGTATTGGGGGATTCGTTGGCCAAATAATAAAGCCTTTACTCGATCGGAAAGCCACGTTTGAATTAAATGTATAGTCCCGTGCCTATTACGTGGATGAATATGATTTATAATGAATGCATGATAAAATTTAAAAGAAAGAACGAC